>JAIPRK010000204.1:0-302693 GCA_025469195.1 Chaitophorus viminalis
TTAACTTACATGCTGCTTGTCGCTGGCTCATTTTCGGAAGCTCGTCATATTTTTTAAGAACATCTAATTTTTCTTCCACACTCAAATCACGTCGATTGTTCATTGTAACACGAAAAATAAAAATTTTCACACAGAATATAAACGCAGACAACACACTGAACAGAACGACGTCTATTCATACACTACATGTTGTACTAATTGACATTGACGACTGCTTGGTTTATCGTGAAAAAGTAATTTATTTTATCTCCGCGATAAAAGGTAACGACTTATTTATAACACGTTTTATCAATGTATGTACATATTTCCTTTATTTATCTAATTTTCAAATGACCCTATTAACTGGTGTGTGAGTCGAATAGATGAATTTTTTGCCGTGTGTTAGTATATGTGCGAATCGGGACCAGCCGTTTTGAGTCTAATAGGCGAATGAGTCAATTAACCGTGAGTCCAATAAGCAGCGACCACTGTATATATTATATATATATACAGTGATGTTTCCATCAGTTCTGTCGAGAGTACCTATACTATACGCTGATGAGTCTCTTATCCGGCAATTTTTATGATTAATACGGTGATGGTATAGGGTGTAAATATAGATATGTAAATAGCTATTAACAATAAAAAATTAAATAGTAATGAGTTGATCGTCTGAAGTAAAAAAAAGGAATAAAAAAAGGAATATACATTACAAAATGTATTTAATCAATAATAGTTACATCAATTGGTATATTACATTTTATATTTCATCATGAACTGCTTGAAAGTATACGTAGTGTACCCGCGACATTTCGAAATAAAGTGGAGAGCATATGACATATATGCAGCAGGGTTCCCGAACGGAACACAAAAAAACCGTTAAAGAACGTTATTGTTGTTCATAAACAAAAATACAACTGAACGAAACTAGTTATTTCATTAAGTTTATGGGTCTTCTATATGCAAAAACATTATAAGTTATTAAGTTTGCTGAACTTTTTCAAGAAAAAACGTTATAACCTAAAAAGTTCTTTGAACAAATACATAAAAAACGTTATAACCTATTAAGTTCTTTGAAAAGTTACGCAAAGAACATTATAAACTATTAAGCTCATTAAATATTTACATGAGGAACGTAATATACTAATACGTTCTTTGAACGTTTCACACAGAGAACATCACAACTAAACCGTTCTTCGAACTTTAAAAAAACATTATGAATCAAAATTATTATCTTTTGACTATTTTGGCTTTTTAAATTATTCAAAAACAATAAGTAGATACTTCAATATCAAAAACTAAAACTTAAATTAAATCTAATAATTGTATATTATAGCATTTTATAGTCCTATCTTTACTAATAAGTAAGAACTTAGAGTATACCCCAATAATATAATGTGACTTCGAAAGAAGCTTCAGCTGTTATAAATATTAAATGTAATTGCTGATCATTTATTTTTGACAATTTGAAAAACAATTTGAAAAACTCCTCCCATGTAATATATAACACATGTTTATACTATTTAATCTTGAATTTGAATAATGAACATATCAATTTAAAATACATTTTATATTATAACATATTTTATTTTATATATCTTTACATATTTCTTCATATGATATGTATTATTGCATATGTATCATTGCAATATTTTATAGTGTATACAAATTACTGATTGTAAAGTAGACACACATGACACAATATCCAAATAATAAATAAATTCTAAAAAAGGTTGATGTTAATAAATTAATCTCATGATAGCGATAAGCCGATAAAGTATAATAATATAATATCTAAAACGTCAAAGGTACGCACAATTCACACACAATATACGTAAAATATATATATATTGCGTTCACAATCAATATCAATCAACAAATGGGAACGTTTAATTTTAAAATGTTCTTCTGATTAAATGTTCAAGAACAAATTATTTCAATACGTTCTTCTGTTTAAATGTTCATGAACGTATTATTTCAAAACGCTCTTCTGATTTAATGTTCATAAACTTATTATTTCAAAAGGTTCTTTTAATTAAATGTTCAAGAACGAACAGCGTTATAACGTTTATTAGCTATATCGTTCAAGAACTTAAGACTTTTCAATGTTTTTTTGACGAAATATTCAAAAACATAAAATTTTTTAACGTTTTTCTAGTAAAATGTTCGGTAAGCCACTTAATTTATAACGTTATATCTTTAACCGTATATTGAACATAACTTAATTTAACGTTCATTGCAAGTCAAGTTCAAAAACAAAGTATGGAACCGAACAAATATTTAACGGTTAAGGTCACCCTGATATGTAGTATACCCAATGGGAACACCATTGTATATAAATAAATGTATGTATAAATTCATCGTACACGGTCGACCGCCGAATGTAATTCAGGGGAAAAAGATAATTTTTTATTGCCCCCGGTGTTTAATGACACACGCATTGCACCGCTTCGTTGTGTGTAATAATATTCGTTCGGCCGAGTTGTTTTATGACATTTAATGTAACATCAGAGTGTATAACGTACATATTAGGTATATGATGAGTATACTGCGGTGTATTGGCGCATTGTATAGTTGCCGCGAACGACACGATCCAACATAGAAGGGCAACGGAAAGGGCGGCGGCGGGACAGCGGAACGGGGAGAGACAGGGAGAGATATAATACCTAACACATAAAGCTTTTATCGATCCCGGGAAAACCACCCCCGGGCCGTGCACACAGAGTTCACGTTACGCCATTGGACCGGGGCGGACGTCCAATGGGGGGAAAAAAAGCTCGGCGGTATAACGTGCGGGCGCGCGCATGCCCAAGCGGTCATCGCATCGATCTTCGCTTTGACCTAGCTTGTACCCACGAGACCGACCCGACGCGACGACGTCGACGAACGATTTCACTTGCACGTGTTTTGCGCACATTTTTCCGGCCGGATTCGAGTTTTCGAGTCCCATTCCCAATATAATAATATAATACTGTAACATAGACGCGGGACATGTACGGGCGTCGAACACCCTCACCCTGTACATTACAACTCATATTGTATTTCCATCCATACGCACACACGCACGTGAAAACGCACACTTGGTCATAGTCGTAGTGCCATGCCCGTGCACATACGCACACAAACGAGTACAATGTTACAGTCCTTCGACACATTCAACTCTTTCAAGCCAACACGCACACAATATATACCACACAACGCACGCACAAATACATATACACGCATACACATACATGCACACGTACACGCGCACACACACACACACACACACACACACACACACACACACACACACACACACACACACACACACACACACACACACACACACACACACACAAACACATACACATACACGCACATACTACACACACATATTCACGCACCGCACATAATATAATAAATACAAACGATTGTATACGCACACGCATACACGCGCACACACACCAGACGTACAATATTTTCGTGTACAATCGACATTCAAGGCCGTATTCTAATATTTAATTCACTTACACACCGTATGTACTGCACACATAATAGTATACATATATACGGACGTCCGTTACGGTTTCGGCTGTAGAATGAGTAGTTTACGCCTATCTATAGATATAATACATCATATGTATATACATATATTCACACACATCCACCGTCACCGCGCTGTCCGGAAGGTGAGTACCTGTGCATATATAGATATTAGTATATATAATCAACTGAATATCCGGTTCAGCCCAAGTCAGAGATTTTTTTTTTTTATAATTAGTATACGTTTACTGTTGAAACGAAATTGACTGGTTAGGAAGATTACGAAGATAATAGAGAGGAACATAATTGATATTGATCAATCATTGTTTAGTTCATCTATCACTCGGTTGAATTATATTGACTATGTTGAAAAGCAAGTTTAGCATTACTTCCCTAAAAAAGGAACTTTCAAATACATGTATAGCTCTACTTCCTCTTCCCTATACAATTAACGAAAATTAAAAAAAAAGCTTAGAGATTTGGGAGGGGGAGGGAAGTATTTGGTATAACTTTGTGGAAAAATATTGATAAAATGACTAATAACAAAATTATACATTTTAGTCTACACAACACGGGTCCCGACAAGTCCAAATGATGTTATAGGTACTTATTGAAATCAGCCTAGTAGTTTTAGGGCTTAAGCCTGATTAATGCATTCAATTGCACGCTATAATTATAGACTTATGTGATAAGTATAGATATCATATTATATTATATCATATCATCTTCAATCAGGCGAGTATCCAGAAAACTTTTATGGGGGTTCAAACACTTTTAACGTATTGCAGAGTAAGATGATGTTATTATTATTATTTTTATATTTTATTTTTTTCGTAAAACACATGCCATGGGAGTTTTGATCTCTCCCTCTCCTGTAGATACACCACTGTCTTCAATGTTACTAATATACTTATTATTTAATATATTAATATTATGTTTAATATTTAATATATTTTGATTGCATTGTACATAACATTTAGTAATCGGTTGGTTATTACTTATTGCTTATTAATCAATAATTTATTAATTTTATTGATCACCACGTCATGATGAATTCCCTATGTCTATAATCTTCGGTAGTTTTAAGCTTTAACGGATACGAGAACGAATATTGTATGACTTATGGAAATGTCGTTCTACTTACAAATATATTACCCGGAGACTCTATACTCTATAGTCTATAGTTTATTTAATAGTGTCTTTCGAATCGTAAAAAGATTTTCGCACAAACATTGTTCGTAAGGATTCGATATTTTTCTTTCATTACTACATAGTGACGCGGTGCGGATGCTTTGAAACAACTACATTGCTATTATTATTGTTGTTGTTATTGTTGTTACGTACCGACCAATACGACAGCGGTTGGTGTGAAAAATTAATTCGAAGTAATCGAACGTCAAGGGAAAGACGTTTGAAAAAAAAAACCAAATCACTGTAGAAACTTAACGTGGAGGGGGCATAATCTATAATGCGAGACGACGACTGTATAGGTCTGTTTTTTCGTTACTAAGTTTGTATATATATATATAACTCTCCCGGAAAGTGGTTTCAATCAATTTCTGTATAATGTTGAACGCATATATATACTTGACCTATACAGGCAAGAGAGAGAGGTTCGATAACTCTAAAGAATCGCTTCTGCTAGGGAGTTGTCGTCTTCAACCAATTATTTTACGTGTTTGCAAGATTTTGCGTGTGTTTATAAAATGTAGAAGAAAAAAAATAAAAATAACAAGTAAAACGAACGAAGTATGAAAAGGAAATGAATTACGTGCGGTCGCGGGCCCTGATTACACGAAGCAGAACAGATAATCGCGATTATGTACTCGTACTTCCCAGTAGGCAAGCAGAATCGTTAGAGGTCAAATGAAAATTTACGGGTTGAGGAATAGGGTTCGAGTCAATACTTGCGTGAAAAAGAAAAGTTGTAAAATAGGCCATTTTCAATGAGTTACGTTCATGATCGCGGTAAAAACAAAAACACTATGAAGTTTTTATTGTATTTATAAACACATTTTATAAACAACATTGGTGTTAAAGTGTTATGTGTACTGGTTCACATTTTCTATTGAATATTATTTACGATAGCTACATAAACTGTCATAGCACAATATCTAGTACCCTTTTTTTATGCCCAACTCAATGTGTGCTATTTTTATAAATTTTATTTTGATGATATATACAGAGAATTTCTCATCAAAGAATTGAATCATTCGGTTTTTTATGTGTTAAATTTTCACAAAAAATAATTTTTGACTAATTTAATCAGCTAAAAACTGTTTAATAAAATTATAGAATCTATGCTTTTAATTTTAGTATTATTATAATTTTTATTACTCCAATTGTTTTTCTCTTCGAATATTTAATATAACCTAATCTAAGTAATAATGATAAATATGTGATACATTTATATTATATATTTATATTATAAATGTATTATGTACATCAACAATTATTGTCTGATTTCATTGATGTCCTATGTATTCTTGTTTTTTAAAAAATACTTTTTGAACTTGATCTTTTGATTTTATATACACCTACTGTTATATATAATCAACGCGTTCACAATATTTTTAATAAAATAATTAATTAAATTTGAACTGTCTATTACGTTAACCAATATCTTTCAGATATTTTCCGAAAAGTATCAAGTAGTTTCGCAGACATTTGAATCTTAATCAATTAGTGGAAAATTTGAATATTTAATTATTTCATTAAGAGAATTCAATTTTTATTTGGAGTGGGTATCTATTCAATATTTTATTTGGGGAACTATCAAATCTTTGGAAGTAAGTTTATTAAATAAAGGATTCGGTTTGTTAATAGACAATAGTTATTATATTTATACATGCAGTTTATTATTATGTTTATGTAAATATTACGTGTATTCTGTAGTTGATCTTAATTTTAATATAAATAAATATTTTAAATTGTATCTTCTGCTGATTTTACTGATGTTTTAACTGATTTTGTGATTCATGTTTGATTATTTATCGTGTTATCATTCAGTAAACATTTGATACAATTTTAATAACTTCAAACTTGATTTCATTTATAATTGTGTGTAAAAGATTTTAACATCTAGTGATTAAATAGGAAGTTGCTATTTAGTGTTTTCTAATAAGTTAATCTCATCTACTGAATTTAAAATAAATTTTTGTCCATCAAAGAACAAACCTGTTTTGTCAGCATTAAAACGATGATGGCGCGATTACACTCCAAACTTTTCTCATCATGACAGAATTTCTATTCTTCCAGTTTCTTAATTAGCTATTAATGACTTAAAAATATATATAAACTAATTTAATGACGAATTTATTTGTTGTTCATATACACTACAGATATGTACTAGCGTTATGCTAAACTAGTGTCCCTGGAATAAATAAACTATAGGTATTATAAAAGAACATTAACAATAACAATTAACATTAACATTTATTTATTTTTGATGAATTGATGTTAAATGATTGTAATAGTTAGTAGCCAAACGATGAATAAATTAATTTTAAAAGAATGAGTTGAACGTAGGTTATGCCGTTATGGAGGTTTTTTTTTGTTATTACCTATATCAGTACTTCTCACGTTTTAAAAAATGATTTAATAAATTAAAACTGTGCTCAACAATTTATTGGTAAAATAATTGTGTGATTACAAATATAATTCAGGCCTGTAGATTAAACATCATGATATAGATATAATTTTTACGAGCATAAAGTGTTTCTAAACATTTTTTTTTTTATTAAAAACAAAACGGTTTCACTTTCAAAATATTTTTAGCGATGTTAAAAAAAATTATACTATGATTACTGAAGTTTTATTCATTTTATTTTGTATTTCAATAAAATATTTTCAACAATACTTCGTTTAAACGTACCTAATAAAACAAAAAAAATCACCATAAATATACTAATTTCATGTTCTTTCTTTATTTTTAGTTTTGTTCTTTTGCAGCTTCATTTGTGTATTTGAAAACATAATTATTTTTGTAAATTATAAATAATAAAAATATGAAATGAATATACGAGTAAACATTGGAAAATAACACTTTATTTTTTATAATTCAATCTTGATAGAGGTCTAAATATATTTGTAATAGGTGTCTGGATAATTTGAAGAATTTATAATCTAGTTAGAAGAACTGTAATATAAAATATTTCTGTTTAATAAAACCGTAATGCGGCAAGTATAAAAAAAATGTTGAGTATTGCAAAATAGGCTTTTCATTCCCGGTCTTGTTACTAATTATTTACTTTCTATAATTGTATACCTGCATTGATTTTATTGTTATTTAGGTCGTAGGTAGAATAAATCATTGTTTATAAATTTATTAATAAATATGTATTGATTTGAAAATGTTTTATAAATTATATAGTTTACATAGTTAAAAAATGGGTCCATAATAAGGTATTTGCAGGATCTGACTAAGGAGTTCACTCCATTAGGCTTGAGTTAATTCACGGCTTCTACGTTCATGAAAAATTATTTTATAGCGCCCCAAAATTAATATTAACCTATTAGTGCCCTAGGCTGTAGCTACTCAGCTTATTGGTAGATCAGGCCTTAGGTACTTGAAATTGATTAATTTACAATTTTTCCTTACATTAACAAACAACTGAAAAATACAGCATCTGTCTACCAAAAATGTATATTTTTTTCATAAAAATGAATAGTTTTATGTTTTATAACTTAAAAATTATACAGAAGGTTGAAAACAAACCATGAGTTAAAAATTCAGAAGATATGGTTACATTTTATTTTTTTTATTGACTTGTATGTTTTAAAATTGAAATATAACTTTCAAAAACATTTAACCGATTACTTTCACAAATATTAATATTATAATGTCTTATTTTATTTTTGATATTGGTGTGGCTTTTAAGATATACATATGTTAATAGAACAATAAATAATGTATTTTGTGTTTTTTAAAAACATAGAATATGTAATATAAAATATAATATATAGTATATTAATATATATAATATTTTGGATTCATTTATGGTCGTACAGTTATGATAGTATAAAAGATTTATTATTCAATACCATTTACTTTTATGACATCGTCGTTATTCTAATGCTAATGATTTATCATTAAATTTATACAGATAAAATAAATACGACGACACACAAAGGACTTGTACAGACTACAAAGAACACTTACGTATTATGTCCCATAGATAAGTTGAGCAACATTTGATCTAGATAATTATTATTTGAACAAAAATGTAATCTAATAATTTTTAAACATTATTAATCATTATTTGAATAGTTTTAAATATGTAACTATCCTCTAATGCTTTGTACTACATTTTGTATAGATATATGGGATACGTTTCAATTGTTTCATATGGTACAAAGGTATATAGCTAAAATAGTTACCTGTTTAATCTATTATCTAATCCAATGGTTCATAATATTTTTAGGACAGCAATCTAATTTTCTTCCAAAAAATCTTTCACGACCCACATGATTTTACATTTAAAAAAGTAGTTAAGTAATATAAAAAATACGACTTATTACGACCTACTATGGATTATAATATTAAAATCCGTCGTAATTTTTGGTACTATATAACTATAATAATATAAGTATATTTTAATTTTCTATATATATAATTTCTTGGAATCTATATATTTCAAAAAATTGTTCACGACCCACAGTTTGAGAAACGCTGATTTAAACATTGAATAAGTGATTTTAATAAAAGTACTTTTAATTTCATAAACTATAAATGCATATTATAAAATGCAGTGATTTAAAAAAATACTTATCTTATTCATTTATTTTTTCTGTAATCCTTTGTTTATTTCTAAGATTTTTGAATTTATTTAAAAATTGATGTAATTTATTTAAGCTCACGAATTTGTCAGAAACAGACGTATATGCGTATAGACTATAGAGTATAGATTTATAGTGTGTACTACTGTACTGTATAACCATTAGCCAATGTAATGTAACACTATTTTCATGAAAATCAATAACATAATTTGGCAGCTAATGGTAAATTTACGAGTGAAGATATATTATTATTATTTTTATAGTATTTTATTACAAATATTTTAATATCGTTACAAAAAAAATCAACATTGATTTTGAAAAGAGAATCATAATATTCAATTATAAGTAGGTGGAATAGGTACTAGGTACCTATATATATATATATATATATATACCGTGTTCACTATTATTTCCCATACATATTTTAGTGCAACGTAATACGATTTTCCACGATTGGTTCAAGAATTAATACGGTTTAATGAGTGGAAAGAACCAAAGAAGAACGAAGCATAATATTACACACCCGTAAACATTGTACGCTCGTGGGGCAAAACGTCAAATTATCCAAAGTTGTTTTTTTTATATATACTTAAATAAAGGATTCAACATAATACTGTGTAGTTTATAATCATTAGCCTATTTACAGCATTTTTATAGGTAGTTTATTTTAATTTATTTCAATATATATTTATGAGCCATGATAAAACATACATAAATATATATTGTATAGGTATGTAAAAGTATAAAATATAATCGTGCTGTTAAATTTAAATTGTTCACGACAGTTGGTGTATGATTTTTGCTCATTCTTATAATAATAATTATATGTGCTTTACTATCGGTGTTGACGTGTTGTATCTATTTACATCTTCTTCCAAATCACTCCGTTTAATTTATAAATTGTAGAAAGCTGGTAGCTCTAGCTTATTTTTTGAATAAAAATGAATCTACTAATTACATATACATATGTATAATACAATCTACAATACAGTTATTATAGGTAGATATTTTCATTCACATTACTTGATGTCAATCGATAGACGTGTAATAAGTAAGAACCATGTACCATACATTGTAAATAATTTGAATTTAATCTTAGATCTTGCGGAAAACGTGTTTATATCTAAATGCAGTTGTATGCTATTATTTTATTTTGTTATTGGATCGATAAATTTTAAAATATTTATAATTATTAATGTGTTAATTGGTACCTTAATAATCATCATATGCCTATTATAAATCATAAGTTGGTCCTGTTCAAATTTTTTCATTTCTTGATGTGTTTTGATTTTATTAGAACGTAAATAAATAATTTTTTAATGTCATAAAAAAAATAGAAAACTTTTTTTTTCATACAAGGTTATTATTATAATTTTTAATATACCTATTAGATATATAAATTAGTAATGATAATAACTATGAGAACAATATTTTTCTAATATTAACTACTATACCAATATTACAAATTCATTAATGAGTTCAAGTTTCATTCTTCTGGGAACCTATTACATGTATAGATATGAAAAATATATTATAATTTATGAGTTATATGAGTTATGCTCTGTAATATACCAACTATATTTTTAAAAACTAGAACAAAAATAGACTTTTATCATTAATTTTTATATCTATCACATACGTATATTTTTTTGATAAAAACATTGAAATGGTCCCCTAGTGTATATTTATTTGTCAAATAGCTGAATTATACATTTTTTTCTTTTATTATATTGAAATATTTCGTCTACTGATGATTATTATTTGATATTAATTATATTTTGTTCAGATAGTTTATTTTTAAAGTTGACCAGAATTTTTGTGTTTAGGGTGTTTCTAATTGTGTAAAATTATAATAATATAGTGTTTAGCTTGAAATACATATGTTTGGTTTATTGTTCAATTTATTATAATTATTATTTTTTTTTTTTTTGTTGGCATAGCAGATGTAATTTTTTTATTCTATTTATATGATTTTAATTTATTACTATACGCTCTATACTCGGTTTACGGAACGTTTTTGAGTGTTAGTCTTTTAATAGTAAATTTACCATATATATATATAGTAAATTTAGTATATATTATTCTATAGTAGTTCATAACGTCTGCGATTTCAAATGAGTGTTTTTCAAGTACACGAAATTCAACTTGCTTTGATCATCGATCTTTCGTAGCACGTGGAACAAAAGCGGATTGCACTCAAAAAATATACACATGCAGACATGCAGTGCAATGCGTAACAGTATATTAAATTATAACGAACATAAGATAGGTACCTAACTGTTTAAATAGTAGCATTGCATTATTGCATATTATTGTTATTCTAGCCCGTACGTGAACGAATTATTACCTGCTGCAGTTTGGAAAATGTATTAAATACAAGCGTCAAGTATGTCAAAACTCGAATTAAGGACATACATAAAAAAAACCGATTAAATCCTATTGTTAGACGGAAAAGCTTATTATTTCGCCATCTGCCGCGTGCGCACCACCGTACGCGCGTAACGCGACAAATTGGAGCAATACTACACAGAGCGTGTATATTATATATTATTAAATGCAGAACAATACAGGTATTACCGCGGGTGCAGGTGTGTTTACATTTTATACCATAACCACGGCGGTAATATTCAGTATTAATATGTCTCGTTTAAGCGCGTGTGTCGTTTACCAAATTGTATCCGACGGTTACGAAGAGCAGAAGAAGAAGGAAAAAACGAACGCGTTTCATACATTTATAATAATAATACGGATTTCCACTGCACCGGAATGGCGCTCATCGTCCGTGCAAGGAAAATCCCAGTTTGATGATTTTTTTTTTATTCCTTTTTTCATTAATATTCGTACCACCGGATATTTGCGCTGCGCTTGGAAGAAACTTGCCCTAAAAACCGGTAGGTATACCGTGTACACGTAATACGTAGGTACCTATAATACATATGATGTATAGCTGGTACCTATACGCTATACTTATAATATACATACTAAACTACGTTACCAAATGCACATTGGTGACGTGTACATGTACCCGCGGTTTTGACTTGCGCGGGCATGAAAATATCTTTACGTTTATAATAATAATAATAATAATGTCATTATTTAGTAGAGCTCCCTATTTCACGTGTATACGTTTTCACGTGTTCACATGAAATTATAGTTTAATTTATACAACCCGTTGCTTAAAATTTCACGTGTATTTATATTTGAATTCACGTGAACCCGTGAATTATTATATTCACGTGAATCCGTGAATTATATAATCACGTGAATACGTGATTCATATGATCACATTTGTTGCCATCGATCCTTCAGTTCTTGTATGGTTCTTTTATGTAGTGACCATGTGTAAACTAGGTCTGATATAAAGCCTACTATTTAGGTACACTCAGTAAATAATATTAATAATGATAAATAATTAATAATAATGTTTTATATAATGGCATTAATAATTTAATGTAAATTTTTGTAACGCAATATATGACCACCATGTAGGTATCAATATAATAAATATTATCAAAATTAACAAATTTTTCTTTTTCTATAAATGACTTTTTTATACAGTCAAATTTTCTGCCTGATCACGTGAATATGATTCAGATACGTGTTCACGTGTTTAAGCTTTCGTTAATTCACGTGTCTTAACCATAAGTGATTTATTTTATTTTATTCACGTGATCACGGTATACGTGAACACGTACATTCATATTCACGTACAAAAACGAGATCCCTATTATTTAGTGTATATACGTGTGCGGTGCGCGTGCGCGCATCCATCCGTACCTGATGCACATATAGGTACGCGCGTGTATATAGTATACATTATATATGTATATATATATATATATATATTATAATATACGGTCGGTGCGGATGTGTGTAAAAGAGAGAAGAAACTCCTCTTTGTGTACAGTACATAATATAATATTATATTATACATGTATGTAGTATAATACGCTCGCTGCAGCAGTGTACCGCGTCTTCACACGTATATTGACTGCGGCGGCAGTGATTGTGCGAGTGCGTGTGCACGGCGTATGTACGTGTATGAATATATATACATGTATTGTTCTATGTGCATACCTATATACGACAAACTGTGCGTGCGTGCGCACACGCATACAGAGCGGTCCGGACAACGACCATATAATAGGTACACCTAAATATATATAATATGCTCCTCTGGGCTCCGGGTCCTCGGACTGCGCGACTCAACTTTACACGACGTTTATTGTGGCTATAGAAACGATTCATACGATGCACGCGGAGTATATTATGCCGAAACGAAACATCATATTATCTATATATATATATATATATATAATATTATGCCTGTATCAGGGTCTAAACTTGTGGATATACTACGACGCACTTTGTGTATAATATAAAGAATAGTATGCATACTATACGGAATTGGAAAGCGTATGATAAAATCTTATTCATTGGAGTCACAAAAACAGTTACTTACAAATACAAACTTTGGATAGTATTGGTTTCTATACTAAATATAAAAAAATCACATCATATCTATAATAGATTTAAATTAAATAGGCTCGCATCAAATAGAGATAAACAATAAACGTTTATTAAAAATTAAGTGTGTAGAATGAAAAATTGCAAATTTATGTTTTGATCTGTATTTTATCCAATCGAGACCATTGCGTTTCTGTCAAACCTTCCTCCTGTAATCATCCTCTCTTTACACACGGATCGGGTTCGACATTTACAGTGTGATGTGAGTACCTACAAAACGTGATGGAAAATAAAAGAAAGAAAAATTTATATGCGCATGTAGATACTATTACTATAGGTGCCAACGATAACGGATATTAGAATACAGATATGAGCTTGCGTTGAAATTTTTGTCAAAAATATCCCTATGGATTATGAACTTGTTAAGAAAAAACAGTCTCAAATATCTCATTAAATTTACTTACCCATGTTATATATATATATATATATATATATACATTTGTTTTTATATCCAATAATTATTTCTTATACTTAATATTATTATCTCATAAGTTGATTTATAATACATTTTTAAAATGTTGAAAATAATAAAAGTAAATAGTTGTATATTGTATAATATATACTTATTTTGTATGATTTAATTGTACCGCTCACAAAAAAAAAAGAAAAAAATCTGGTTAAACTCAAATTTCAGGATGGGAGGGGAAATTAGATTTTAGTAAATTTACAAGAGGGGCTTGAATGAAAAAGGTTGGGAACCACTGCTCTACCATAAACCGTCTTTTTTTTCCGTGTACCCGAAATCATATCTCGCGAGTTTGGACTAATGCTGCTCTACAGGAACCTCCCGAACCGGCTGTATTCTATATACGAGAGCTTGGTCAATAACGCTGATCCATCATCACTCCGTATAGTGTACATGGCTAATGTATATGTGAGTGTTATTTCGGTGGTACGGTTGTCGTGTGTACGGACAAGAGGAGAATACGGTCATGAATGACGGCCATAGATGGAAAGAATGTATTTATGACGGTGCACACGGTGCGCTGTGACGACGGCGCGGCGGCATGGAACGCGCGCTCGACTCCGCTGTGCACCTCGTCTCGCGTGCTCGCTGAATTTTCCGTTGCCAAACAATATCCAATATCGATGTCATAATATTGCTATGTACACGCCGCGATCGTCGTCACAAGCCAATATCCGACCACCACACGCACATCACGGGCTTTTCTTTTTTCTTCCCATTCCTTTGATATTCAGGGCCGGATTTAAGGTTGTGAGGGCCCCAGGGCCCACACAAGATTGAAATATAAGAATTTTTAGTTGATCTACGTGCTTTCAAACTTTAAAATTATATTACTGATGGGTTATTCCCTCATCATGCTATTAATTTCTCATCACATCAATTTTGCTTATTGATCATAATTAATATAGATTTATAAAATGTTAATACAATTAATAAGTAAATACAAGTAACCTTTACAAGTCATCTCTTTTTATTTTTTTAAATTAGTACATAAAAACCATTAAACCATTAGTTGTAATTAAAATATATTAGTTGCGTAATTCTATTTGTAATTAAGTAGAAATGAAAAAAAATTACCTCCCAATCTAGTGATTCGTTTTATGATACACTAATAACACCACTTGTCAAACTTAAAAAAAAATATTATATTGTTTTGCAAATTACTAGAAAAAAAAAGAAAAAAAAGGTACTTAATCATTTTGTGGAGGCCTCTTATTAATTGAATTTTGTGGGGGCCTCTTATTAATTGAAATCGGCTTTATTGATATTATAGTATACTACTTATTTTTTCTCTGTTTTATTCCGAGAATTTTCTGTTCAACGGGCATATTTATCATATTTATATTTTTTTACCATCGAGTATTCTTGAAAACTGAAAACATTACATGAATTGCGTCGGAGACGTCGGTTTGATATTTTCTTTGAAAGCAATATCTTCGAATATATATTATTTTACACGATTGTTTAAATGAGTTGCTTCCACTTCATACATATTACATAGTATCAATAACGATAACGATTACTGTATTTTAGACAAAGTGTCGTCTCAATATTTTTAAGTTAAGTAGGTAGACTACTATATTGTAATCAACTAGGATATATTGTATTTTCCATATTTTATTTCGTATTTCTTACCATTACGTAACTAAATAGTATGGTATTTTTTTATAAGTCCGACTTCCGTTGGTTATTTTTTTTTTATTACACTACTTATATTCGGTGATTTTTTCGTCATATATTGACCCGACCGTCTCGACCAACACCACCACCGCCACCGTATACCGTCGCGTCGTTACGATAAACTGCGGTTGTACAGTTCAATAATAATACACGTATAATACCTACTTATACTACTGGATTATGGAATATTGTACATGTCCGTAGTATGTTAATTATATGAATTTTGAAATCAATAAAAGCAAAATATATTATACATTTAAATTAAATGTGTTGTTCTCCTGTGTGTATATTTCTCTTTTTAATAGAATATATAATTATGGTCATACTTAAATTGTTTTTACTCGATGTTAAGTTTTCAAGGTCTTAGTTTTGAAGTAATAGAGTACCATTTTGATATATCTTAAAGAGTCTTTATAAATTGAACTTAAAAGTTATCACGATATTTCGGTGAAAAATGTTCCATTGTTACGGAAATGAGTATACTATATAACTGTAATACGAGTATATAATATTCATACATAATTTAAAATAAAACCGTAAACAATTAAACAAAATGTATTAGTAACTAATAAACTTCTAAGCAGTAACAACAAAGAAAAATGAATAATACATATAATTGAACAAGAAAAAAAAGTGGCGTTCCGTAACGGGCCAAAACAAAAGATCACCACAGGTTAAATTATCATGTTACGATTTTATTACACGCGCATTTATTATGTATACCTTGTGTAATGAAAATAACGCTGCTGACAAGTATAGTTACGACGTCATTTTTGATCTAAACTTCATTTTATCTGAAATAAATATGAATAATATTTACATTGTTTACAAGAAAAAAAATAAATTGAATCGTATGCTCGTTTGTTTGGTTTCGAGTGAATATTTTTATTATTTGTTAGTAATACATTTTGAACGCCATTTTCACCATTGTATCTCGACGAAACGAAAGGGTGCGGCAACGGGATGCTGTGCTTATACTGTGCGCAAGTCTTTTGGGATGACCCGATCTTACTGGAACTTCAGTCCCTGCCTCTTTTACAAAAAGGGGTGTGTACTGCGCAATACAATTGGCAATTTCATTCCTCGACAAGATCGTTTTTATGAGAATTTTTCCATGGTATATTTTTCATTTATTTTAAATATAATTTAGATAGAGTCAGTATTTTTATAAGAGCGTCTGGCTTCTGCTAAATAGTGAACATTGAAGCTATTTATATTAGCTTTAAGCGAGCAATGTATATCTATATTTTTAAATTTATATTAATATAATAATTGATTATGGTTCCAAAAAATAGAATAATTTCTATGAAAAGTCACAGAAATAATAAATAAAAACTTGCAGTACAGAAGATTTAATTACAAAACTTGCAGTCCCAAAAAAAAAAAAAAAACATTCTTTTAGGTTTTTTGCAATTAATGATTTGAAAAAAATAATTTAACAAGTAGTATCAACTTCAATTTTTCGTTAAATATTAAACGTATTTTTTTTAGGCATGTTGTAAATATACGTTTTTTAATTTCTGTGATGTTATCATTTCATATTATATGGTATATCTATACACACAAATAGGTTGCCTACATACATATCATACAGTATGATGCATGCAATTATGCGTATATGCATCATATAATATATTATACATATGCATATTTATGTTTAAATCAGAAGCTTGCTTGTTGATATATATATATATATAATAAACAACAATTATATTAATTATTGTGCGTATAGAGTTATGTAATAAGCATGCCAAGAATGCGGGTTATTCCGTTGCTTAAACAAATTTAATTCGTTATACTAAATTCAGTACACACCAATTTAAAACCTAGTACTTGGTATGAAATCGTAGTTTTTGAACTAATAAGTATACTGGATCTAAGTTTTTTAATGCATTTCAACAAAAATACATGAGTATTGATTTTACTATTTAGTATAAACTAGCGTTTATACTAGCAATACAATACTTAATATTGTTATGTCATGTAAACATGTAATACTATTATTATAGTTTGACGATGCCAATTGTCATTGCCAAATCCATTACTAATAAATTGCTATTAAAAAGATGTACTATTTGTAACCATACAATGTGTTGTTAAAGATAATGGCTATATTAGTTAAAATAGTGACCAATAAATCGTTATTCTTACTAGGTCTTTTCATTAACGATGAATTGGTTTTTTTTAAGTTACATAAAATTATCGTGCATTTAGTTAATCAGTAATTATTTGATAATACTATATTTATGTTAATATTATCTATATATTATGTTAAAAAAAATGTAATGTTTTTGAACAAACTAAAATGCTTTACTTAGGAAAAACTATTAAATTAAAAACAATAATATTAAGGTTAAAGAGGTATTTATGACAAATATTATAAGGGTAGATATGGCATTAAGTTAAAAGTAAAAACTTGCCTTTCCATTTGTGTGATATAATTTAAAATTTTAAGCAATTATATACTTATTTCGTTTAATGAATAATCATTAATTATAATATTATATTGGAAGACATAACGGCTAACTTAATTTTATACTCAAAGTTGTTAATTTTAATTTAGATTTTACAAAATAGTAATTATACTATGTATTAATATATAAATCTAGCAGAATTAATAAATTAAATAAATAATATTAAATACACAATGTATAGCTTGTAGCATTTAAAAATAAAAAACATCATAACAAAACTTTTACGATACATTTTTTGGAATATCCTAAAAAAATATTCAAAATGGATTTGATTTAAAAGTGTTTACTATAAATTACAAAGAATAAAAGGCTCAAAGGTTAGAAAAAAAACTGCTTAACATAATGTGCCTCTAACATGCCAACTTCTACATATTGATTTTATTGAACACAGTTACCTAATAGGATATACAGAGGTAACGTTTCACCTCTGAATGTTTTCCTTGTGTTTTTATTCGTTATTATATTGTTATAGTTGAGTGAACAAGCGTCACTAGCACGCATAATTTCCTGACATTTTACAAAATCGTATTAGATTTAGTACTATAAATAAGTGTATAATTGATAATGAACATAATACCTACACGAATTACCTATAAAATATGTATTTGTACTACATTATGTATATAATACATATTATTCGTGATATACTTTATATTTTATATGATTTTTGATAGTTATAATTCTTTACATTACTATAATTTTAATAAAATAATAATCCGTTCCATTTTGTTTAGCTATTCGCATCAAATAAATGAGTGGTATAGGTTATCAAAAACATTTCATTTATATGAAATCGGTACTACATGTCCCTTGAAGCATAAAGAAAAAATAAAGAACCGGATGGACCTCCATCTGCAGTACAGTTGGGGGTGGAGTGCACTTCGTTCATAAGATAGGTCATTGCAATGGATTTGTTAAATTTGAATGAAATGATAAGTATCATTGTATACGAAAAACGATTCTGAACGGAGACAATATGTTGATCCAAAATGGGTAAATTATAATATAGTATTTTATGTTTAAATTGAAATATAATCCAATAGTATGCAATTTCGTAAAAATTTATATTTGAAACAGTCATACAATTTTTTCCTTAAAGTCCAAAAGAAAATATTTATAGATTATTGAAGAATAGATTATAGATAATATAGCGTTAAAATTTTAAACCTTAAGTATAAACAGAATAAATTTTATCAATTTTTATCTACAAAATAACTTGCAAATTAGCATGACTTTGACACATTTTATACAAATTTGAAATTTATGAGTTTATAAAAAAATTTGAGTACAACGATCTCCAATATTTTCTAGTTACAATAAGAATAACTTATACTAAACATTGTATTTAATTTTCAAGAGTTATAGGACAGCCAAATAAATTTTATAGATACTTCAAAAAAAAAATTATAAAAATCGAAAATATAAAATATTGTCTATAAATAAGTCAAAATATGTCAAAATACTTTGAAAACTTAATCACCTATAGATAACGTCAATATCAACATTTAGTACAAATTTCAAATGTTTGTGATTTTTCGTTTTTGAGTTACAGCATTTTAAAAAAATGTATTTTGTCAAAACGTGAATTTGCGTAAAATTTCCCAATTTTTTATCGTTTTTTTTGACGCTTTTAAAAATTTCTGAAAAAGTTTAATTTTTGACTTGCCCAAGTACCATCTAAATTCACTTTCCTTTCAGAAAAGTGGCTGTTTAAGAAAATCAAAGCATTTTTTCTACCAAAAAAGGTGTTCTCAGACACATAAAAAAAATAAAAATTAAAAACACACATCATTGTAAAACCAATAGATTCCATCACTCCGTTCAGAATCTAATATAAAGAATTAAAATTATTTAGTACAAAGATTTTTTACGAAGTTCATATTTTATGTTAAGTGCTGACCATATTTTACATTTTATGTTTAAAAACAATTAAAAGTATAATAATTCATAATTGATTAATAATAAATTACAAAAATACTTGGCTAAATCACAAGGAATGAATGCTTTTGTTGTTGGAAAAACGGTTATCTAGCATCTGTTGCACGGATGTATGCTTCAGTTTACAATGCATAAACGGGTTTTAATAACTGCAGGTGTGTTTTGATATATTGTAATTATAATGGTTCAGTGAATTTACCGAGTTGTTAACCCTTTCTTCTCTACTGAACTTAAAATGTATGAGTTTTGCAGAACTTGTAATTTATTAATTACGTTATTGTACTCTGTCTCGCAGTAAACACGTGCTACGCGTAAAAAATAAAAATGTTTAATAATGATAATAATAAAAGCTAGAAAGCAAGATAGTTTTTTATTAATAAATGCGAGTGTGCAATCAGCCGACGATATATAACTGTACAAAAACTAAGGAAAAACAAAATATTTAAATTTAAGATCGTATTCGTATCGTTTTAAGAGTTGAAAACTTGTGAAATAATACCGCATAGTTATAATATTATACAATTATTATTTTACCATCGCTGTAAAGAGTTCATAGAGAACATTATTATAGAGTGTTGATATGGATACATATTATATTACATTATACGCATAACATTAAAAACAGGTGTTTGTATATGGGAGACCATCGCCGGGATCGTATAGAATATTAATAACTGCGAATGAATTATTATATTATTATATTATTATTATTGCAATAGGTACTACCGTTGATATTTATCGTTATCAGCTAAGCCCCAACGTCCACTGCGTGCCGGTGCACCTGCGGCCGGTTGGCGATCACGTCGCCGATGAGCGCTTTCATACGATCGTCGGCACGGCGGTGGCGGCACCCGTAGCCGCGGAACTGGCCTCGCAACCACGCGGCGAACCGGTTCTCGCCCTGCAAATAGTCGGCCGATTCCAGCCGGGCCAACGCGTCCGTGCACAAACCGGCCGTGTAGTGGACGGCCAGCGCGCGGCCGTGCAGGGCCCGGTACGCGTGGCTGGGGTTCGCGCGCTCCGCTTTGGCCAGCGCGCGCATGCCACATTGCCGGCGCAAGCTCTCCACGTGCTCCAAACAGTTCAGTTCGCCTTGGTCCACCAACAGCTTGCGTTCGTAGTCGATCTGCTCACGGCGCAACGCGGCCACGTGGTCGTGACTGAGCACCTCGACCGCGGCCCGTTCCAGCGTGACGGGCACCAGCGACTCGGCCAGCCACTGCAGCTCGGCGTCCACGTCGATCATCTCGCCCACGGACAGCTGCGTGCTCGCGTCCAGGCCGGTCTTCACCACCACCTCGTCCATTCTCCGCAGCCACCACAGGTAGGCCGGGCTCAGGTCCGTCTGCGTGGTGGCCACCTGCACCGCTTGCGACCGGCTCTGCGGTTCCACGGGCGGCAGCACGCACTGCGTCATCGTGTCGTACCGGTTCGCCGTCTCCGCGATCAGCCGCTGCCGCCTCAGCTCCAGCCGGGCACGGGAATCGTGCCATTTGCGCTCCATCGCCGGCGACGGCTCTACCGGCTCCGGCCCCGGCTTGACCCGCACGAACTTTGCGCCCGTGCACGTCCGCTGAGCGTCCCGACACCCGGGCTTACTGCTGCGGTTGACGTCTCGCGGCCGCAACCGTCGCGCGATCGGCTGCTGCAGCTCCGGCAACTTGACCGCCACCGGCGTCCCATTGATCAGGAGCATCGTTCACATGCGGCCAAGTGCACAAATAATACAATTGAATCAATTCACGTTGTCGCACGAATAATATTATCCGTCAACGCGGCCCGTAGGTATAGGTAGGCGTTGGTAGGCAGGTACACGCAACCGTCCTTCTGTATGTTTTGTGTACACCGTTGTTGTGGTTATCGTTACGTGCAATACAATAATATATTGTACGCACATTGTTAACATACTTATAATCGTAAGGTTATCCGTGTAGAGATAAAACGAAAGCCCGCGTAATAATATTATAATCACGCGCAGATAAAGGATGTAAGGGCACCGCGACCAGAGCCCGTTGGCATAGTGCGCGGGGGTAGAATAATTTCTCACATAAATAATGATTACTGTAATATTAATAAAAATCGACATTCTTTAAAATAATCGAAACTATCGCAAAGGAAAAGGCCAAATAATAATACATGAAGCTATAACACTTTTTTTTTTTTTCCCAAGTTCCCGCCCACACCGGTGTAGTGTGATTCCGTACGCTGTAACACGTTTATACATGTGCGTGTGTATACTTTTAACCGGCGGAGTGTGTGTACAATATTCTTAGTCGGTGTATATGTATTATAATGTATCGAATACGTGTACACCTGTAACGAGTACGCCGTCGATGATGACGGTGACGAAGACGATAGTTTTTAACCAATTGAAATTTAGATAGAATACACCTATTATTAAAAATAAAAAACTAGATGAAAGAAAAAAAAAAAACGAAATCCATTCACTGTTGTTCGAGTCCTGTGTTTTCACAGCAGAACGAAAAAAAGATTATTTTATTTTAATGGTAGAAAGGCCAAGATCCGTCCCGGGTTGTCGCACATAGTAACCTTGAATCATACCGTGAGCGTTTTTTTTCCACCCGAATCGACATTATATTTGTACGGTGTATGGCGGTGGCGGTGGTCGACCTACGGGACTTTCGTCGCAGTAATTGTGTATCAAATCCACAAACAAAGAAATCTCTCTCTACCTCTGTTCTCATCACCATTCTGTCCCTCTCTGTTTTTCTTTCTTTATGTTTATATAATTTACTTGTACTCGTACTTGTTTCCATGATTTTTATAAATCCAATCTATAATATGTATCACATTATATCTATGTACATATTGTGTAGGTGTGTGAGCGAGCGAGCGTATAAATGCCAATACGTTTTTCTCATTTTTGTACGACGACCACTGGCTACTGTCGCGTATATATAACGCGATACGCTGTTCTCTCTCTATATACGTATTATACATATACTCGTATTTATAGTATATATACCTATGTTATGTTATTCGGTCTCACGTAAATCGTTTCCACCACGGTGGATTATACGATTTTGTGAATAATATGTATATATACACGTAGTTCCTATGCCGTTACGGCACGCAGGAAATATAAACGACGCTGGCAATGACGACGTACGTACCAACGCGTTACAGTATAATGTTATACGACGAGATGAACAAAAACAAAATAAAATATAATGAAAAACAATTTAATATGATTTTTATCATTTCCCTGAGAGTGATGTCACTGTGCCGCCGGCGTGGAGCAAAGTTTAACACTAGTCACTATACCTAGTATACCTATATATAATTCCTCACGTGCATGTGCTATTAAAATGTGTTGTTAAAATTTATGTTATCAAACATAATATGTGATGGCATTATTTCTAATTCCATGCAAGGGCAACAATTCCTGTTGGATATTGATTTAAAAGAATAAACAGTTAACTGCAGCCGAGAAGATGTTTTTCAGTATTTTGAACGCTCAATAAAATCAGAGAGAAGTGACAGACTGAACACACATAAAAAAAAAAAAAAACATTGGACAGTTCAAATTAATCAGTTTTTATGAGAAAACAATTAACTTTGTTTCAAGATGAAGAAATGGGGTGATTAATTTATTTTATTTTGAAACAACGAGCAAAGTGTGATATTTAGCACTGGACCATTTAAAAGAAAATTAAGCATACGAATTAGCTCTTCAAAAAATGTGACAAGCAACGATGGAGAAGTAAAAATATTAACTAGTCCGTATCAGAAAATTGTAGTACCTACCTAATTTATTTGGAAATCTGCTGAAAAAGTATTCCATGATAAATCAGCTAAGTTCAAACTGAAGTCGTGAGTTTCTAGAATTATTGTTCTCAGAACTTGCTTGCCAACAACAGGGTAGGTATATCGAATAAACTGTGATCAAGGCTGGTTTACTATAGGGTATAGGGACACACCATCATATTTTGGTGACTAATCAATGAGTGATGACTGGGGCATTTTTCAAAAGCGACCTTACTAATAACAATAATTATCCACTCGTCTATGTCTAATAATTTTCAATTCACATAATATATATATATATATAGAGAGAGGGTTACTACATATTGTTTTGCTTGGGAGAATATATCAAGGTTACTTATAATACCCGTAGTATAGCATTTACGTATAACATTTTACACGTTTTATAAAGTGAATAATACACCAACGCGACTTCTATAATTTATTTACTAGTTACCGGCCCATTACCATTATTGATGCAATGATAGTAGACAGTAGTAGTAGTAGTAGTAGTAGTATTAGTAGCAGTAGTATGTATTATAGTATAGTTACATGACGTGTACGCAGGGAGGAAACACGATTGTCGGTCTGTCGCCGTCACAACGTTGTACCTACCTATAAATTAATTGCCGCGAAGACGACCGCGCGCTTGTCGTCCGCGTAATACGATAACGACCGTGGTATATCCGGTGACCGGTTCGAATGTGTGTATGAAATCTAACCATGAAATGTAGACCAGTAATAATAATAATAATAATAATAATAATGATTATTATTATTGTCGAATTGGATTATGTATTATTAAGTATCTGGATAGTATTGCGGGCGTGAAGAGATCGCCTCTGTGAAACGTCATCGTTCTACGATAATACTATATAATAATATAATATGCACTCATCCTCAACCGAAATCGCATATTTCGCGACATTATTATATCATAATATGTGTGTTCATAAAAATCTCATATTATCGCAGATAGTTTTTAGCAAATCAATACGTCTGCGTGGACGACGTATATATTTTTATTTATGTACACAAATACACAAAATTCTTGCACACTGCAGTACTTAGGTACCTAACATACACGTATTATGTATTCCTGTATACCTACAGATAATCGTGGTATTGTTATTTTTTTTTTTTTTATTCAATCGATCAATCAATCACATTAGAAATTATTACTTTTCTAAAATGTAGATTTTGATTATCCACCTCCTGTAAGCTTATAGTTTGAAATTACAATTTTCTATACATGTTCATACCTACATAATATACTATAATATTCGTGTGTGCATGACGTATGCTTTCGGTAACAATCGGTGTAAGTACCGCCGTTGATATATTATGTGTACATACAGTTGTACCTGTACAACACTCACGTCATTTTATACTTGTATTATATTCTACATATTATTAGGTATATTATATAGGTATATATTATACATACTTATGTGTGCTTGGGTAATAGACCGATATAAATTGGAAACGCTGCAGTATTATGTGGGACAAGAACGAAAAAAAACCGTTCTTACCTTTATGTATCCACTTATCGGAAAAAAAAATTATGATAAGCAAATGCAAAATATACACAATATGTATAATAATAATGTTATAGGTAGGTACGTTCTTGGTAGTGTGTATATATAATATAATGTTGTTAAATATAAAAATATGGTGGTTTTTTTTTTTTTTTGACGTTTTAGAAGGACCGAGACTTACTATTTTTCATGTAATTTTATAAATTGTTGTATAGAAAATAATAAAAACGATTTACCGACAAAGAAAAAGAAAAATGTACTAGTTACGCTAGTTAGTGAAGAAAAAAACATGAACTAAATAAATGATCAAGGCCGTATTTATGGGAGGTTTTTGACCCATTGAAAATTGTTTTCTATTACCTTTTATTATCGTAGCTAATATTTTTGTTAGCGATTTGAAAACAACACAACCGGTAGGTAATATAATAAATTTGCCAAAATATAGAATTAAATAAAATGCCTCTGAGAATACTATATTATTTTATAAAACAATTTAACCACTTGCGTAATTTACACAATCATCAGAGCATGGTATTCGTGTTAAAGTTATGAGCTATTAACATAATTTGTTCATTACCAAAATAAAGTAATAATTTTTCATTATAATAATATAATACTACACCGAATAATTGGACATCTATATATTTTATATAACATTAGGATTTGTTAAAAGTTATAGTTTTAGTTATAGTATTAATATAATATAATAGGTAATTATGTTTTCGGTAATATATAATATTATATTCATTAGTTTTAGTATAAATATATACGTAAGACGTAAGCATTATCATAAATAAGATCTTCGTAGGTTAATTTAAAAGTACATTTAAAAGTATACTTATCTACCACAAAAGTAATACTTAATAAATTATAATTGGTTTATTATCAAAAATATCATTTGACTCGAACCGAGTAACGATGTACCTACTAAAGTTAAAAGTACTAACTACGAATTTAAGGTAACAAATACAATACATTGTTTAAAATGACGCGTGTTTGTAATATTGGAAAAATAATTTCTTTAAAAAATTAAGAATGATAAATAATCAAAACAATGCTTAACGATTTTTGGTACCGAAATAATTTGTGTACCTACGTGAATAATTTATTATAAAGTAGTTATAAAAGCAGTAGTGTTCCCATAGGGTATTTAGGTATACTACATATACGATAAACGCCGTATACTCACAACATTATTTTGAAAATTTACGAGTATACCTACTACGTATACTCTCAAGCAGATGGCGAAGAAATAAAAATTATAATATAACAATCGATTTAATACAATCGTTTAAAATTTAAAATGATGAACTATTTTTGTAAATGATTTATATTATTTTATTCTTTCATATTATGATAAATTTATTATTATTTAAATTTTTTTTGTTGATATTTACACCCATACATCCTTTAAATAACATCACCGTAATAAACATAAAAAATATTTTATTGATAGGCTCGTTGATGTAGTATAGTATACTCTTAAAAAAATTGATGGGAATATAACTGTATAAAAGACAGCTTAATATTATTTGTTAGGTACCAACTCTTGTATTTTTATTTTTATAAATGGACCTTGAATACTTTGTCACTTTTTACATTGGCTGTAATGCACTGGACTAGATACGAACCGATGCGGGATACAGATTAATTTTTTTTATATACCTTATCAGATTCCGGTATAATTATAGCAATGATATAGGGATGACGCATTATGTCACTATAACGTTATTTTAATTTTATCATCATTATATACATATTATTATACTTCGTTGAGTTTATTCTTGCACGGGTACATATATACATTCAGAATGATAATAATATTACGTATATTACTACACCACACATACACACATTCATCGAACGAAAAAAGGCAGTTACGGGTGGTTAGTGTTGACAGGTGTGTAGTGTACAGGGTTTCTCAAAATATGATAGACAAGCTGTGTGTTCTTGTTATACACACCTGCCAGAATGAAGGTTTTTTTTTGTTTATTAAACGCCATTGGCCACCTGAGACCCGTCTGCCAGCGTTATTTTCGAGTTTGCAAAGTATAATATGTAATATTGTCTACCTTCTCAATAGTCATTTTCGAACTATAGACATGTCTTTTTTAAAATTCTTCCTATAAAAACAGTTGTTTTTTTTTCTGTTGGCTGTACAATTTACACGTAATGCATGCATGCATATGTACATTTATTACATTGTTTTATAGATATTACACGTTTCTCGTGAGCTTGAAAATCATCACATGAAGTTGAGGTAAATTCGTTTTAGTTTATAATAATTTTTAGTTATATTTGAACATGTAATAATATTAAAACATATTAAATTCACTACTTAAGTGCATCTACTAATAGGCACTAATAATTTTCTCATTTTAAATAATTTGATTTATTGTTAAACGTTAAATTAATACAAATAAATTAATAAAAGATAAATACTACTGTCAGCTTAATATATTTGATTTTTGAATTAAAAGGACGTTACTATACCTGCGTGCGTTGTTTCCGTCTTACAAACGTACAACATAGCAAATCTGTATTCGGCAGAATTGATTATGTGTCGTTATCTTAATATTAGAGTAATTTGGCCTACAAAAGCTATCACGAAATCGGTTCTGCCCAACGCAGATTTGCTATGTTGTACCTTGTACGTTTGTAAGACGGAGACGAACGTACTATGTGGGTTTGATGTCCTCTTAAGTATTAATAACTGTTTCTAAAATTGTAATCTATTACCATAATCGTACTAGTACATGTACTTTAATATAAATAAAATAGAATGAAATTCCTTTGTAATGCAATTAATGTTAATATTTATATTAATTAATATCAAGTATGATTGTTTTATGATAATATTAGTAAATAGCGAAAAAAAAATGTAGTAATTTTACGTAAAACTGAATTAGAAAGTAGAGAGCATGTAACCAAAGTATCAACCGAGATATTATATTCATATCTAAACTTGACAATAGTCGATAAGCAATTAAAATTATATTATAAATTTATAAATTTATAAAATGTATAAAAATTGTCGAATAATCAATTTTAAATAAAATCAATAATTTAAACAATGTGAAATATTTTAATTTTCAATTTTAGTAAACTTTGTCTGTGATATAACAGCGATACTTTTACTATATTGTATATACGAAATATATATTTGTTATCTTTAAAGTTTAAGAATATTATTAAAATTTGGTAGGTAGTTTATAATCTAAACATTTTAAAGTATAGACAATATTATTAATGAGAAAATATAAACACATGACTACATGAGTTCAATATAATACTATTATCTCTCTAGCTAGTACTTAGGTATTACTTACTAGTTACTTAATAAGTAAGTAGTAATAATGGTAGTTACAAAATCATAAAGCAGTTATTCATATAAACAATTTTGGATTTTATTGTAAATAGACAAATAGTATACAAATTTATTTTGTAAAGAATAATATTTTAAAAGTAGGCATATATACATAGTCTGATAGTCACTTAGATATCTGTTAGCTATTTACATATATTTTATGTATTTATTTATATATTCTAATATAATAATATCAAGAACTATTTGACTGTTTATAAAAACGTATTCGATTTGATATATAGGACATTTATAGACGAAAATAAACCAAAACCATATTACTTACTTATAAATACATATTTGGAAACATAATTAATCGTAAAACCAAGGTTAGAAATATCATGGATTGCTCAATAAATCTGATAGGAATTATTGCCATTGCAGTTAGAATATTATTAATGATATCCAAGGCAGTTCACGCAAAATAACTATTGTATTTTGTATTGTTGCATTGCTATACATAATTGTTCCAGACGGGAAAATATTATAAACGGTGTAATTTTTATAGTTAGGGAATTTTAATTTATTTTTCATTATGAACTATGTATGTAGTATGTACCTACCTTGCTTATAGTGATTAAAAATATAACAAACAACAATAATACTGATAAAATGATAAATATATTTTCACCTTTACATTATAGTCACCGATAATGTATAATTCTCTGATTAAAAGCAAACAAATGAAAAACCATTATTCGCAACTATATAATTCATGTTTATGTACATAGTAAAATCAGAGAAATGTAAATATCTACCGGTTAGTAAAAAGTAAAGAGAGTTGAGTGCAAACTCAGTAAAAAGGTTTTAAATAGTATCAATAAAATAATATAAAAAAAATGATATCTTAAGTTAAGATATAACATTTTTATGTAATAGTGTTAGATATAATTTAATTAAAGCTTTAATTAAATATTCATAAATTACATTGATTTTTCATTAATAAAGTCTGTATTTCCTATTTTTCAATAGAAGTTATGTTTTTCACTATTAAATTTATCTAACTATAAAATTTAAAATGTCTAAATTCTTCGCTCTGCTCAAAATTACATTACAGGATTAAAATGTTTTTATTTTATAAACCTATGCAAATTTATTTCCATTATATTAATTAATAATAATTAGTTTTAATATAAGACACAAAGGTGAAATTGTTTATGTATAATGTATATATTATACTAATGAATTCGAACTTCAAAGTACAGTTGTTTAATAGGTACAGTACTAGTAGTTTGAACTTGAATCTTGATAGCTCGAATGACATTTTGGTTTATAATGAAATATTTTTAATAATTAATAATTAATAATTTAATAATTTTTTCTTTCTTTCATTAAATTTATATGTAAATCATCACATACTTAATCGTTTAAAAATCGACTTCTTCGCATCGTTTTTAATCATTTAATTATATAACAAATTATTGATCTGATGCGGAATTAAATATTATAATGTACACAACTTAAATACATAATAAGCTTTCATCAGTGATAATTTATCTTAAAATAGGATTAATTCAACTTAGTTTTAAAAATATTAAAGTGAATAATATTAGTTTTCAAATGAGAACATAGATTTGTCCTGAATTTATAATTGCAATTGTGATTATTAAATACTATTATACATATATATATATATCTACTTGTAGCAGCTACAATTACTAGTAACATTTACAATATTTACATTTTAATGATGATTATTTTTAATTCTTCTTATGCTATTGAACCGATTTGAGTGCGTAAATTAAAATAAAATGCTATGACTAATTGTATACATACATAGATATTTTATTTAAGAAACCGATAAAAATTCCAAATAGGGTCTCTAGGGTATATTGTATGGTTTTTTCTTTTTAATGATGAATTAGTTTGTATGTGCAACATTTTACAAATTTATTTCTAAACATATCTACATATAATATAAGAATATATTTAGAACATTAATTAATTTAATTAGATACCTTCACGATTACACTATATCAATTTATATACTCAAAGTGATAGTCTGATGGTGAATGACAACTTTACCCTCACCTACATGACAAATTCAGAATAATAAATTATTTAGTTTATTTGTGTAATATTTGAATAATTATTTGGTTGACAAAATTAAATTCCAGATTCATAGACTATTGCAGTTCACAAATTTATAACACGAGGTAATTATCCGATAAATGAAAGAATTATATACAGAAGTATGTATTTTTAAATTTATGATTTCCTAATAATTTTAAACTTCGATAATGTCATATTAAACAATTGCATTCTAAGGTTTTTATAGTTATTACTTACTGGTGCTATTACAATATAATTTAATTCCATGTATTGGCTAATAGCTTTTATTTTTGATTGTATAACATCTTAAGATTTAAATTCATTTAATTTTTCATTTAAAAGCTAAATGATTTTTCAAACATATTTCCGTTTCGTAAAAAATTATTTTAATCATAGCTTTATTATAAAAAAACACTATCTATTTGTAAACAAATCATCTAAATAGAAGGCAATGACAAAAAACGAACGTATTTATTGCGTGCATGGTGTATCAATATAGGTACAAACAATTAAAAAAATATTTTAGAGTTACTTTAAAACATACATTTATACTATATAATTGACTCATAAGGTATACAAGTAATAAAGTAACAATATTGTAACCAATGCGTCATGTTTATATGGAGTGTTCCACATAACGACGTTTCCTATTTCTATTCCTATTTATCTGGGTATCTATACATTTTTGCGGTTACACGGTTCAACTCAGTAATATTAGTCGCACACCCATTTTATTGAGAAATCTAACAATATAAGCTACAGCTTTCTTACCCAAATTATCCATTTTTATTTATATTTTTGAATACAAATTATATTTTATAATACATAACTTACAATGTTTAATCTTTAATATGCAAAACATATTAAAAATAGAAACTTTTTTTATAATTATAATTTATATAATGTATATTGTATAATGCATAATATATAAATATATATTATTAATATTTATTTAAATAAACACGATGCCTTTTAAAGTAGTATCCACGATTTGAAATATTATAGTAAGAGCTAGTATGAGAAACTAAAGGAACACTAAATATGTATATGAACAATACATTATACAAGTATGAGGATGCGTGTATGAAAGAGAAAGGTGGAATAGGTTGGATAAAGTAGCGAAGGTCTTAAATAGACCGTTAAGTTAAAAAATATATATTATGAATTTACTGGCTGTTTCCTTAGGGTCGTCAACCTGTTCGGAAAATAATGTAGCGACACTATGGTTTATTAGAGAAATAACAAGAAGCTATCAGTTTTCCATACTATTAGATGCGTATTATTTTTTTTCTTTCTTCTTCATTTTCCCAACTTGAGTTTTATACTCGACGCAGTTTTCTGTTTACCCATCTAGGCAGGAAGTGTACAATTCACTAAATTGCATCTCACGGTTGAGTTTTCCCCAATGTTCCCTTCCACGGTAAACTACGTGAACAAATGCTGTAAGCCGGTCTCTTATGATCGGTTCCGCCAGTTTTCTCGGTGCACGGTCCACTAAAGTCATTTCAATGAATTGTTCAATTCATTCATCCTAGAAAAAAAAATAAAAAACATCGTGTCACCGTGACATCAACCCAATCATGTTATGCTTTGGTGTTCAAATCAATGAATCTGTCTAGTTATAAATGTAAAATAAAAAAAATAATATAGAAACATTAATAAAACTACATTTAGTACTTTCTACATACTGCAAAAAATCGAATTCGTATTCATACTTTTAGATGACATTAAAAAAAAACTTATATTTTAATATAATTAAAGTACATATAATATTTCAAATAATTAATAAACTATCTAATTAAGTTAAACAAAGTTAAATAAAAAAGATTAAAATTAATTTTAGTACTAATTTTTTTTAGCTAATTAAAGATTAAAAATGTATTTTTAAGTGTCCACATAAAACTATTTAAATATTATACTTTAATCCACTAAAAAATCTATAGGAAGTTGTTTTTTTAAAAATGTTACGATTATACATCAAACAATAGATTTGTGTGTTTATTAAATTAATAATAGCACTCGAAACAGTTTTTAAATCTTCATAAAGTTTATATTATTTTTATCAATTAAGTAATTCAATTTGTTTTTGTTATTATTTATGAAAAGTCCACCATTTATAGTATAAGATATACACATTAGTAGGTACCTAATACAAATTATTTGTATAAATTATTTCAGTTTCTGTGTTTTACTAATTGTTTGTTTGCTATACTGTTTCTTGTAGTTTATTTGTATTCAAAAGTTTTCAATTACGTGCTAATACTCATTTCAATAATTTTCAAATCTTTTGTGGTAAAGACATTTTTGAAAGAGTAGTATAATATGTATTATGAACGTTTTCTCTTATTATCATCATGAACGATTACACATTTTATTTAACAAATAGATAATAAATCACTATTATCCATTTAGATGTTCATTCTGCCATTAATTTATGGAAATTTAATATTATTAATCTACATGTTTATGCTTATCAACATATTAATCAATTAGTTTCTAATTAATCTAACATTTCAAAGTCTATTAATGTCAACTATTATACGCCTATATATTAAATTAAATATTACATTATTTTTAACTAATTTGTATTTTTGTTTTCTGTATATTATTTTCTCCATGTTTATGGTAGTATAATATCATTACAACAATTTGTTGACAATCTAAGAAAATATTATGGATAAATAATTTGAATTTAAAATCTTGTTTTGGAATAAAATTTTTTTTTCCTTTATATTTATTTATAAAGTGTATAATTGTTGAAACTATATAATTCAATTGGAAATCGTAGACGACTGTCATGCAATACCAGAAATAATTATAAAATATTTCAATACTATGATTTATATATTATCATTTGGTTTTGTTTTGCGACCCAAAAGAATCTATTTCCTATTTCAAAAATTATTTTGTAAAAAGAGTTGGAAAAAAATTTATTTTTCATTAATATTTTTAAATACAATTCTGATGAGAAGTGTATATAATTAAGGTCTATCCCTAATATTAACGAATAAATAATGAAAATTATCCTATGCATTAGGATGAATTATAAATTGTCATAAAATTTGTTTAACGTATTCAATAGAGATAAAAAAATAAAAACGAAAAAGTTGTTAAATAGGTTTTAGTATAATTGAATCTTTGCAAGTTATTTTTTAAATTATTTCATGTAGGTATTGGTAATTTTTAAATGTATATCCAATTTTAAATAAGTATTGTGAAAGTATAGATACAGTGTATACGTTTAAGCGTTAAGTAGTTACTATAGTTTCTATAAATCATAAGTAAACGATGAAAATAAAATATTTTTTGTTAAATTTTGCAAAAACCAATAAGAACTATTTTTTGTTGCATATAAAAATGTAAGTATCTCCTTCAGATATAATGAAATAAACTACAAAATTTCCTACTTAATAAAAAGTTTTAGTTATTATTTTATTAATTTTAGTAATTTTTAATAAAACTATAAAATATAGTATATCAGTCTATGTGACTATACGAGTCATTTTTAAAATAAAACCTCAATAAATATTATCTCAGATTAAATGGACATTTCATAAAGCACATACTTTCATAATACTGTATACTTTTTTATGCAATTCAATACACTTTTAGACACTTATAAATCTAAATTTAATTCCTTACCTACCATGGATATCGCATATTCGCATTCCACGAATCTCGTGAACTTAGTTACCATCAGATTGTTGGTGTTCATTTTGTATATTCTATTATTAATCTTTTTACGATCTCTCTCACTAAAACTGATTATATTTATTTCTCTAAGTGCAATTAATATATCTACTTGCAGTAATCATGGATAAAGATAAATGGAACTGGAATTTTGTACGTCAATGTAGTTAGAAAAAATTGTGTTATTCCTTGAGTAGGGAGGAAAAATAAGTTTTTTCTGCAGGCACCACTTAGTGCGAAAATAATAGATTGTACGGCGATTCATAAAAGTGAATACTATAACTCTCAATAAAAATATTATATTTATTAAAATACCTATAATGAATTCTTAGTGATTGATTTAGGTTAAATTCTATAAATTGTCAAGATATGTATGGCTTTGAACTAATTTCATGATATTTTCAATTTCGTGGTCAATAATGATTGGTATTAAGTTAAAAATGAATTCTTCCTTCACAAAATATGATTACTTCATAATTTTCTATGGATAATCGCTTTTTGATCGCCTATTGCAATTTGATATTTATTCAAGTTGGTGGTTGGTACAAATCAATCAAAGCTCATTAGTCAGTGGTTTGTTTTATTTTTCTATGAGACATATAAATGAAATTGTTGTCTTGAGACCGGTAATAACTGGAAAATCAGACATGGATTTATAAGCATGAGTTCATAGTTATTATGAAATGTTGATCAAGTGGCCGGTACTATGTTATTCAATTTTTACATACAATTTGTCAATGTTTTCTTTCTTTGACAAGTTACTAAGATTTGATTTCAAAATTAAATGTCCGCTGATTTTTTGTAGGGATATACAGTCTCTGACCTCTGTAATAATACCTACTTATATTTGTTTACTTTGATGATATATTATTGCTCTTAGTATTCAATTTGTCGAAGCTATACTTGCATACCTATTTATTTTTCCATTAAATAATACATCAGATAGAACTTATATATGATACTAATTTATGATAAAATACCAATAAAAATACATTGATGTTAAATATGAAAAAAAAATTGGAAAAAACAAACATTTGAAAATTTTCTATAAAGTGACATAAACACTGTTTCCATAGATAATCAAATAGAATAATTACTAATAGTCATTATATTTTCATATAAAACAATCAAACCATAAAAATAATAATATCAACAACAATAACATTATATAATAACGAAAAACAACTTATAAGGTTAGAATCCGATAACCAATCATCTCCATAGTGTATTTCCATGTGAATATTATCTTATACCATTAATCGAAAAGTATTTTTATACTATATATAGATAAATTATTTTCCGAAATATCATTTTAACTTCAACATGACAACACACAGATTTATAATAACGTACTTCGTCTTAATAGGTACTATTAATTTAAATAAATACCTAATGTTCAAATTATATTTATAATTTCAATAATAATAGTACACATCACGAGGTATATTAGAAGAAAATATTTTTTCAGAGGTTTTAATAATATTGTACAGGTATATGTATATAGGTACATGTATTAATAAAAGAAAAATAAGTTTAAATGGTCCTGTCACGTTATTTCTAGACACGCAAAAATTATATATTAGTTGGGTACCAACTATTTCGTACAAAAATAAAAATAACATTTTGATTGATCAATATGAACACTGTCTTGCGCATTCCACTATTTTATATCGTTAGAAACGCAGTTCGATGACATTAATACACCCTAAACATCAGTAGTGGCGCATTCGTTGCAGTAAACACGGCTTGTGCCACCCTTATAGAATATTACTTCTTCGAGTAGGTAAATATAATTTTATCATTTTTAATGGCAGTGGTTTTTTTTATACTATTTCAACTATTTTGGTGATCAGACCTATTAAAATTACATAAAATAATAGTTAAGATTAATTTGTTTTTAGTAATAAAGCTATAAAAATGTATATACATATATATAAGAAAAAAAGAAAATAGATAAATAATTAAATATTGTATCACTTAAAAATATAATAAAATGTATATTATTTTAATCTTGTCATAAAATAATTACGATGCTTCATAGAAAATTAACATAATTAATTGTTGTTTAATATATTATACTATTTCAGGAGTAACGTAAATATCAAAATGAAGAAATACTTATGGGCACTTATTGAAAAAATCCAACACACATGAAAGTTAGGTAAGATAGAACAATTTAACTAAATTATAAATTCTAATTTAAATATCTATTCATAACTACAATAGTCAAGTTAATAGGTATAATAACTATTATCTAATAACGTACTTTGAACACATTAACCTATGTCCTGAGGCATTTTTTGGTCTTGTAAATAATAGGTTCATAATGTAAATATTTAATTGAAAACTATATAAATGTACCTATCAAAAAATAAATGAGATTATTTACTAACATTTATTTTCTATAAGTATTTACTACAGAAAAAAATTAATATTTTTGTCGTTCTAATCATTAACACTTAGTGATTTTCATATTTCATTGTATCAACTAACAGCATCAACTACCAGCAATATTATGGGTGTTTTATTTATTTTTCAAAATAAGATCAATGAATGTACAAATTTACAAATTTTTTAATAATGTTTTAACATGATTTTTAAGTAGAAACACGTGGAATATACACGAATATTTACTAAAATACCGTTGGTTAACGGTAAAGTTTTGAATGATATTTTTACTCTATAGTATGTTAAAAACAATTAGTCTAGCTGAGTTGATAATAATGATTTATTTATGAGCCATCGTAAAACTACATAAAATTACGCAACAACTATAAAATTGTTGTTAAAATAAATCTAAATGTAATTTTTATTTAAAAATATTAATTGAATTATAACAAATATAAATTTAACATAATATTGCTGTAATTTACTAATTCAATTATGATTAAGATTTGAAATATGTATTTTTAGGAAATAATTTAAAATACTTATAAACTTAAAATCATTTATCATTTATATTATTCTTTTGTGTAGGTACTATTAATACAAATCATATTGTGATTGTGTTATGAATTAACATTTAATCAATATGTGTAAAAATAAAGTTTCAAATGAATTCTTTAAATACTACAAAGACTAATTCACTATAAATATAAATCAATATTAACTGATAGTTTTATATTAAATACCTAATTATATGTAGTAAGTTAAATATTTTTTAAAGTAAATATAACTTCTTTTTATAGAAATCCCAAATCTTAAAATCTTTATGCAGACGTATATTAATAAGATTTGGAACTTGGTCTAAGTATATATATATATATATATATAGATAGGTGCATTATATAAATATTTGTGGATATTTTGTTGTATTTAGTATTTATGATGTTGCAAATATAAATATTCAAAACATGACAAATGTATTATGTAATATATTATTATATACACTATAATAATTGTTATAGTGTAAATTAAACTAAAAACTTGTTTATTTCTAAGCAGTCAAGTATTTTTTTGAATTCAATTTTATAGGTAGGTACTTTAATTAGGTTTAGATCTAATTTTATTGCAACTTGTGTAATCTGATGCCGATGAATGATATTTATGTATATTGTATATTATAACACGTGTAACGTACAGACATACAACAGTGTATGTATATAATATTTTGAACTGGCATATTCGAATATTCATATGCCTTTATGTTGTACATTTATATAACATGTAACCTGTTCAGTGTTCGTCAATATTATCTTTGCGTATTTTAAAATGTACTACTTTTATTTTATACTTACATACAATTAGAGCCATTAACGTATATGTATGAGGTTTATTTTAAACAAGTTTTGTACCTACTGAAATAAAATGTATTAAATTTCTAAAAAAAAAACTGAATAAAGTGTCAATTGATTTTCGAAAAACATTGTTTTTCATTTTGGCACTAATTTATTATACATGATCTTAATTTCTTAAATATTTTAAACATATTCTGACACTTGTACCTACAGCAGGTTAGTAAATGTTTGATTCGCGGATTTTCATACGACTTTTATAGAACAATTTTACCAACTCAAAATTGAAAATTTATTCTTTCGTTTCAGCTACATAATATACCATGTGTAAAATTTAAAATAGATTTTGACAATAATGATAATTCACATCGACCCGTAGATCCAATAAAACCGTATCGCGTTTTTTACGTGTGCTTGCTGTAAGATTTCAACAAACATAAAATACGGTGTACCTAATATAGGTAATATAGGTATGTACACGCACGACAAGTCCGTTATTCAAACAGATGTAGATTTAATGAAATAAAACACCAGACGACGTTACGAACACACCGGTATGGCTATGTATACGTAGCGGCTACCGCATAGGCACAATGCGTACATAATAGATTGTATTAATGCCACATAAATATTTCATGATGGTCCACGCATTAATATACGACCAGCACGACCCCGTGTGCACCGATCGAGATGGTCGGTCGATATTATGGATCATTTATCGTATACAATTGTTTATATTTAGTCATTAAGTAGGTACAATACGAATGTTTGAATAATTACAATACGAGTATACGTACGATTACGATGATATAATAATATTGTAATGTATATTATACCGAAACGATTTCGAGCCGAAAAACGGTCGAATATTATTATTATTTTTTAGAACTGCGCGTTCGTGCAAGTCAACAGCAGCGGTGCGTGTCGGGTTTTTAGGATTTGAACAACAGCGAAGGGGGGAGGGGGGAAATCGTTATGCACAATAATCGCACACACACACACACACACACACACACTTTAATGGGTATAACATCATGAACTATAATATTATTATCATGCACACGCGATATCATTGCACCTATCCTATATATTAATGATTATAATACGTGCTATTAGAGTTATGTTGTATTATATATTTTTATAGCTGCAAAAATAGTGGAACGCGGTAGTGGTGGATGTTACAGCAATATTATATTATACTATGCGATATCGTGTGTTTGCGCGCGTTGTGCCGTCTACGGTGGCCGCTCAATGTCTATATCAAAACACACACATGTACGTGCAATATTGTGTCGGTTCGCCGTGAAAAATGATTATGTTCCCGAGCATGCAATTATATTATAATATTATTATTATCGTCGAAGCCGTCGCCAGTGCTACGGTGTAGAATATGCCACTCGGTCGTGCGCTGTTGACGTTTCGCTTATAGTCGGGACAAAGTGCGAGTAAAATAATAGTATTCGACGACGTGTAAACAATATTGTAGCGTCAATATACAATAACAATAATAATGATACATAATAATAATAATAATAATAATATGTAACGTACGGAAATTTTAATATTATTACTAGGTACTATTATATTGTAATGAGCGATATTATTATCATTATATATTTATATTATTGTTGTCATTACGAGCACTACGGTGTTGTATACCTGCGCAAATGATAATAATAATATTACAGTAAAAATATTATTATAATGGTCGCAGTCGATCAAAACAACGTCTCGCGCGCACACGCGTTACCGATTCTCGTTTACAAAGCCTGGTGGCTTCTTTCCTTTTCTATTTCATTTGTTTATTTATTTATTTATTTGTTTTCTCGTATCCCGGGAGCAGTGTGGAAACGTGAGTTTAGGTTGAAATCAAGTGTGTTCGCGTCGTGTCACGCCGTGGTTCTATATCGTTTTCTCATTACATTATGCATAATAATAACAATATGTGCCGCAGCGTTTTTGTACGTTTTCGAGAAGCCTTTTCTCTTGAACCGTCTCTTTTCTCTCTCTCTCTCTCTCTCTCTCTCTCTCTCTCTCTCCCCCTCGCTCGTTCATCTTTCTTGTTTCCGAATATCGTGCTCATCCAACGTGCATCCCTTTCATCAACGACGTATAAATAACAATTTTATTTTACATGAAACCTTTTATTTTTTTTGGTCCGTTGCATATAATAATAATAATAATAATAACGTATAGAATCACCGCCAACGCCGATAACAAAACAGCAACACTACTCCAACAACGGTGACCGGCAATTTGTGCGTATTATTTGGTTTTTTTCTAGTTTATTTTTTTCATTATTATTTTATTTTTATCATTATTATTACTGTTTTTTTTTTGTTATTTTATTTTATTTTATTTTTTTTTTGTCGCTTAACGTCGTGCATCAAAATGTGAGTCATGCGCGACCAAGCATAACTCCGGCCCCGGCAACGCCGCCAACGACTCTAAAAGCCATCAGAGTTCATCAGACCACTGTGGCCGCACTCTCCCCTCCCGAAAAAAAAAAATTAAAAATAATAAGAACCATCATTCTCTTCTCGCAGATACCTATCCTGTAGTATAGTAATAGCAGTATAATAGGCACGCACCGCGCCGCGGCCGACTATGCGTGTGCCCCCCCGTTTCAAACGGTTACGCACTCTTACGCATGTAGGTATCTCCACGACGACGTGCGCCCGCCACCTGTACTCTTGTTGCTATATTATGGTCGTCGCGCGTTCGCACACACGCACGACGACCCGCACGCAGTAATAGTAACACGGTCCGCGACCAACAGAGACGGTTAGGCTCCATTGCGGCGGCGGCGGAACACAAGAACTCTGCAGCAGCAGCAGCGTCACCACTCACCACCACTGCCTCCGCCACCGTCGTATCTTTCCGTTCTTCGGCTGTACCCCACCCCCTTCTTGTCCAACCCACCCCCGTATTACCGCACGGTTACACCGACCGCAACTAGTTCCCGAGCCGCCTACTCCCCACTCGGCGCCGTCTCCGCCGCCGCGTTCCGTTTCGGAGGGGCCCCCCCGGAGAAATCTGCTGCCGCCGCCGGGCTCTCGACCGTAGCGGCTATAGCTCGACCAAGTTGCGGACGTCTAGCTGTTCGAGTCAGTATTCGTTTGCTCTCGGCTGCACGAAGAAGACGCTCTATTACGCGGTGCCTCGTCTTTCGCTCACTTATTGTTCTTCTCGCGTCCGTCGTGTAACGTCCGCGTCCGTCATCACGGGCTTCTCATCCCCCCCTCTCTCTCTCTCTCTCTTTCTCCCATCTCTTTCACTCTCGCCGCGTATCCGTAAAACAATATCACATAATAATATCATCATCATCATTCTCTCGTTCAGATCTATGTCGTCGTTCGTCTCGCAAACACGTCTTTCTCAGTCGGTCTCCGTCTCATTTGCTCACTCTCTTTCTGGCTTTCTGCCCGTCCGTATTCTAATAAATTATTATTATTATTATTTTTTTTAAATTATTATACCCGTCACCCGTCTCTCAACGTATACCTACGCCATATTAGTATTGTTATCGATGTAATTGTCACTGGATTATTGTTGTATATACACCGTATACGATGTAATGCGATGATATTGTTACGTAGTAATTTATCGTTGTTCTCTTTCCGCGTCTGTTATTATATTATTATTATTTTATTACACACACCTACAGCAGTCTATACGCGCAACGACCAACCGCCGCCGCCGTCATGTCTAACACGCGCTGCGCTGTCTCCCGTCTGCAGAATGTAATGAAATCATTTTTTACACTTTTTTTCTATTTTATTTTAACTCATTTGTTTATTTATTTATTTATTTTTGCTCTTTTACTTGTTTTGTTCACAATAGTAATAATAATATAACTACACGCTCCGCCGCAGTCCTGCCGTTATTCGACTGTGACTTGTATGCGCGCGCTCGCCACCACACTTCACTCCTCACGACCGAAGATACACGCATTATGTATTACATATTATATTATATAAATGTACGGTGGTGTCACCGAAAATGGCACTGAAAGAATTCACGGGGTATTTTACACACTTCCCGTAGTTCTTCTGTGCCGTGTCCGGTGTCCATCATGATCATTATATACATATACTATATACATATACATAATATTATATTAGTACAATCATAAATTGTTTTTTATAACACACGTTGAGTCGCGGGATCAATTATTTTATTTGTTTTTGTAACTTTAGTTTTTTTTTTTAGTTGTTTTTGTTATGTCCGCTTTGATTTTTATTTTTGTTCATTAGTTTATTCTTATGCGAATTGAAAGTGTTACATTTTCGCCCGAGCTTTAAATATAGTAAATCTATATAATCATAACATTTAGGTATATAATACGCATCTACGACACAAGTACATCGCAAAGTAATCAGTTCATAGATATTTATCTATGAAATATATCTGTGTGTGTGTGTGTGTGTGTGTGTGTGTGTGTGTGTGTGTGTGTGTGTGTGTGTGTGTGTGTGTGTGTGTGTGTGTGTGTGTGTGTGTGTGTGTGTGTATGTGTTTGTGTGTACCTATTTCTTACACGTTCTTATCATAAATATGTAGGTGCATATATATATGTATTTATATGTATATATTTTATATTTAGGTAAGCTGGACTTTATAAATATTTACATTTTATCTTTACATATAAATTATACTTACGTTTGACATTCGTCGTAATTATACTAGTTTTAGTACTTTTCTTACACAACTATGTTGTTAACAAGTTGTACGTATATGTATATATGTATTTACATACATACCTACATTTTCACTAATTATTTTGTCACCGGCTATAATTTAAAATGTGTGTTTGTACAAGCGTATGTTAAAAATTATGTAAAAGAACGCTTGGTTCATATATATTATTGCTTTACATTTTATTTTATTTCATAATAACGTAACATTAGGTATAAACATTTAATACCGTAGTAAATAAATGATAAATAAAATTGTATCATATTTAATAAAAAAAAAACTGTCAATGTTTATATTTTATTATTGTTGTTCTATTCAATCCATGACGTCTCGTTGTCATTTGTAAATTGTATTTTTCGCTAAATTATTATGATCCTCCTACTAACCTTGAGCAATTCGGTGGCGAATTAGGTACACACATAAACATTGCGTTTTAAACATGTATATCTGTGTTACTGTGTGTGTGTGTGTTAGTGTGTTTCCGTTATTGAATGGGGTATATACAGTGTCCATGATTTACGATTTAGCTTCTGTGGTTTAGTTATTTTTACTGAAATCACTGCATTTAAAACGGTATAATACCCGCGGGCTACATTTTTATTGTTGCTTACAGTTTTTTCAACTTTTTAACTACAGTAGCAGTAGTAGCAGTTTTAAACGGGTATAGTACTGTTTTATTTTTATTATTATCTTAGATAGAATTTTGAAATAAGTAGCAGAACAAATGAGCTGATAATTATGCGGGCGAACCCACGGTAGTGTAACACTCTTTAGAAATATACGTAGGTAGGTTATTTTATTATGTATATTATTTTAGTTGGCTGTATGTACTTACCTATAAAACTGAGCGCGTTGAATTTTAAATAACAATAATAATAAAAATAATAGTATCTACCTATTTTAATTATGTGGCCTAGTATTAGAATATATAAATATGCTTAAACTACTATCATGTATCGTAGTGCTTACTACAGTATTTTTTTTTTTTTTTTGTTAATATAGAAATTAAATATAAATGATAGTAAATTATTATACAAGTGTATAACAAACTGCAATCGAACTGTATTCTAGCTTTTGTATGTTGAATATTGATTTTATTAAATAAAAGTACGTATATATTAGCTCATGATGATTGTATTTTTATTTTTTTATATATTTTATTTGATCTCTCTTGTTTTGGATTTATACATTTACCCACAAATTACAACATAATGTGTTCCAATATTTTAGTAAGATGTTTCCAATTGAATATATAAATAATATTATGTTTACCCAACTATAATGCTTTGTATATTAACTACTACATGTGCAGGAAGTTAAAACATAATAATAACCAACTGTTTTGTCGAACGTTAAAGGTTTTATGGAACACCCTCATCGAAGACTTATAAGACTTCTACGAGGATCGAAATTCATATTAAGTGTCGGGTAAGTATGCAGTGTTAGTATAATAATGTGCTCAGGCACATATTTTGTTTATACGCTGCGGCACGTATAGTATAATAGTGGACGGTTTTGAAAAAATCGACCTGCTTATAACACTGCGATCGACTCTGAATGTTGTACGTATAATATTGTATGTTTATTCCGTGTACCGTGTGTGTATTTAATATTTAGAAAACGGTTCCGATCATGATGTTGAAGTAAATGCAAATATACACGCCCGTAAACACTAGTCACCTAGCCCTACTCTTTTATTTTTTCCTCATCAGTGACACACTGGCCCCGAAACCACGAGTATATTTTCTATTAGATAGTTACAACAGCACGTCATTTCTGAGTTTAGCGTTTCACCTAGTTTTTCGTCAATGTTATAACGTATAAGTGTATAATATATGATTTTAATGTATCTGCACCGCGTCTGGTATAAATATTGATCAGCTGAACACGTGTATTTTTTAATGCCAACCATGGTCGGTATAATTAGCCGGTAAAACAGACAACAGCGTAAGTTCATCGAATTGCACCAATTGCGTAATTAATCTTTATTTATTCAGTAGTATATAAACAGCCGGTCTTTGATCGCATTTTTATTTATTTCGTCACCTAAAAATGTTTTTCGAAAAATCCATTAATATATATTATATATTTTATAATACCTATATAATATTATAATCTAACGCTTAATAAATAATTAGTTTTGGAAAAACAGATAACATAGATAAACTTGGACAAGACATGCACGATGCACCAAAAATGACAGATTTTATTAAGTGGAATTTTGTGTTCGGTTAATTTGTTATATCATTTTTTTTCTACTACCGATAGCGCTGTAAGCATATACTTCCATGTTTTACTTACTACCACGACGCATAGTTATATATTACTCGTATATTATAATAAACGTGATGTTTATAATATCTGTATGACATAAATAGTTAGCTTTACAAACTTATTGAGTAAAAATCTAAACCCATAATGTACATAATAATATACATACCTATATAAATATATAACTTAAAACCATTTTAATTATTGCATCATTTTGTCATTTTATCTTTATATACTTATATAGCAGAGTTCTTTCAATAAAATTCTTTAAACTGATCAAATACTAATAAAAACTATTCTACAGAATTACCAAACTTATGTAGGTTCAAATGTATTAAAACCAAGTTTATAATACGTTAGAACATTGTAAAGTTATTATTCGAATTTTAGAAAGATCAAAGATGTTATTTATCATAGAGTCATATCATATGACATATATTGGCTATTTTCATTAAAATTTAACTTACAGACTTAAATACATTTGAATATGAAATCTTAAATCAATACATATACTATCATTTATGATATTATGTATATTTTTAATACGAATTCATTTAATACACAATTAATTAAATAGTGAGTTGGTATACATAATAAAAATGTAAATATCATAAAAACTGGACAGTACATACCTATTTAACATTAATTAAATAACACTTAAATATGAAATACAATAAAATGGTTTTATAATATTCGTAAAAAAATAAATTGAGTAGCATGCAGTAAGTTTATACCAATGGCCAATGGGTATAATATTAATTTAGTATACTAACCAAATTAAATATTAAAAATGTATTGTAATAAAATCCTATGTTCAGACTTGTGATTAAGCAATAAATAATAAACAGACGTGTATCCGGTAAATTTATTCTTTTTACAATAATGTAAAAATTAGGAATTATGGATTAAGCTTTTTTTTTTGTTTTCGTTTTTATTCATTTAAGCAAACCCAATTTCTAAATATGTAAATAAATATAAAATAAAACAATTATTAAAATCTATTAATTTTATGTCACTGTTGTGATCTCAACAAATCTAAATTGTATTGTTTTAATTTAAATGTTTGTCTATCGTATTTATATTACGGAATAAATATCAAATATTCGTCATCCTAAAATGAGAACAGGAAACTGATAATAGTGATAACAAACTAAAAATAAGTGGAATAGATTTTTTCGCCCAGTTCTTTATGTACATAATGTGTTGATTAAAAATGAACAACAGCAAAAATTAACATTTTCTAATATCACCTACCGAACACAAATACTATACTACCTATAGATAGTAATTTTTAATAAAAATTAATAATAACATAAATTTACGAACAATTGTATAGGTAAAATTATAATTATATTAACAACAATATGAATACTATAGGAGCTATGTTATATATATATTTCAACGTTAGTCATAGAAGTGATCTATATTAAGCGCATTGTTTGAAATAATTAAATAATAATAATATATTATAAAACTAATAGTATTTTCTGAGTTATCATAGCTCCCCCCACTTAAGTCTACTTGACATTGAAATAGAAAAGTATTGGTCTTGAAAAAATGAACCTTTAATATTATGGTTAGGTATAATATTTGAATATAAAATTAATAAATACCTATATATTAGGTATTCTTAGTACTTATACTTGCACGATGATTATAATATTATAAGCTACAAATGTATTACAATTAGAATGCATGCGAAGCATGGATGTTTTGTAAACTTTTTAAATAAATGTTATTTTCAATAACAATTTTTTTTTTTTCGTAGCAAATATAATACTAATTTAAATGAGTGCTATGATTGATATAATCAGTTTCAAAGTAAAATTTTATTCCATGAGGAATAGAATAATAGGTATATATAGATAATATATATTTGCTTATAACTTACAATAGCACCTACATACCTAAGTACATATGTTTTAAACTGGTAAAAATAATTTCTCGGGATAATAGTGTTTTACATTCTTCACGGGTAACATTAATTTCTGTTGTGTTCTAGTTGCCTTTTATTATTTTTTATTACAAGCGTTATTTTGTACGCAATACATTTTCCACCCTCGCAACTACTGTGAGGGTGCCAAACAGACCCAACGTAAACCATATAATTTTACATTATTATACCCCTTCTATGTTTCCGCCCACCCGGCAGTTTCGTCGTACACCGGTTCATTCTGTCAGTAAATACAGTTAGATTAGGTTTTAGTGCGTCTTTTATGTGCGTTGTTTTTTGTTGTTTATATTTTTTTCCATTAGAAGCATTCAATACAACAAGAATAAAATCAATACAAATTTAGGCGTTAGTGTAACGATTTTACTCCAGTTGATTATAAGTAAGATGACTTTTATCCAGAGTTATTCATTTTGATATTAAATATTATACATTATCTGTTGTACCTACTTATTAATATTAAATACGACATTTCTTTCGTTGTACACGAAAGTAATAATATCTGAAACTTTTACACTTCGTACGAATTACTTTTTATTTTTAATGGAGTTTTCTATTTAGTAACTTAGGTCTTTAATGATGGATATTTTAACTCAATAATTTATTTGGTAATTCATTATTCAATCCCTCATTAGCCAACCGACGGAAATAATTACCTTTGTATTAATTAATAACTTTAATAAAATATTATTAATATATTAAATAATTAAACAATTTAAACATGTGCAAAATTATTGAGTTATCAGTTCTGTTTTATTGATGTTTAAATATTATAATTTTATCTTTAAGATAATGAACAACATTTTAAAATAATTTCAAGAAATACCTATGAGTATTTTTTTGAAAATACACTACTTATAAATATGTTATACGCCATTCTATTTTGATTCTATTTCATTGATATCAATTAAATTAGTTTTATTCGAAGAAACAAAATTGAAAAAATACGAGTATACTGATAAAGTAATAAATATTACTCAAGCAGAGAAATAGATTTACCAACTAAATAATTCTTGATATTACACATTTTATGGTACTTATTGTTATTATTACTATTATGAAATTATATAACATCGCCAGAAAATGTTATTTCATATATATGGATTTAAAAAATGTAAAACAATAATTATTAAAATCAATAAAATGTAGTATGATGTATGAAATACAGAATAATTGAAATGCTTCCTAATTTTAGTACTTAGTATATATTAAAGAAATTAGTTGTAATTCAAAAACATTTCCAGGAACTATATAAATTGAAAAATCATTATTGATTTTGAAGGATGTTCATTATAAAAAAATTTAGTTTCTTTTCTACTTTATTGTCAATTATGTCCTACTTGTTATTTAAGTTATTTTACTCGAAACATGAACCATGGTAACTGGTAACAGTACACAAGTATTAGAGTATTATACAAAATTTATAATCGTACGTAGAAATTGCCGATAACCTTGGTTCTTAGATAGGAAAATTACATTTTTATACAATTAACTCTATTATACATGCATTTTCCATGACTACTAAATAAAATATATATATATATAATTTTTTTAACGTTTAATAATTAATTAAATTCAAGCTTTTATGATTTAGCTTTATATTAAATAAAATATATTATATTATGTATTATACTAATAAACTGTTAAAAGACTTAATATTGTCTAACTGTTTGTCATTTATTCATCATACGTAGTATCTTTACCACGGATTATAATACATATAGGTAGGCACCTCCTGCTCTTTTGATGCCATCGTTTACAGAAATAGAATATAATTATCATTTTACCTGCACATTTTATCACGAAAAATGTTAATACACTGTCATATTCATTAATTATGTAATGAAAACCTATAAATCAAGTTAATTTTAAAATAATGCTGACTTTTGAGTTCTGAAGCATGACTGTATATTTATACATTTTACAAAATTATAATAATATTCATATAAATTACTTATGTGGCTATACCAGAACTTAACATTATAACATAAATATAAGTATAAATGTAATGCATAGAAAATATTGATGATTCACAAATCCAGTATAGTAGGTACTTACTAAAAATCATTTGAATGTTTTAAGATTTGAATTTTGTCTTGCTAATATTTAAACAATGGTATAAGCTACTGAATATAAAAATTTTTCATTTTATTTATTATTATTATTATTTTTTTTTTTTGTAAATGGTATAGTTAAAATATTCCAGATACTTTATAACTTATGAATTCATGTAATGAATAAAATATTTTTATTCTATTAAATATCTTTTCACTTTGATGATAGTTGAAGAATTTAATCATAATTTCGAACATTGCGATTGATACACCATACATACCTGTATTACTATGTTATTTAAATACAAAGCCATCGATTACATGTAAAATGTAGTTATAGAAGAATGGTTTATTGAAATATCAATGTATTATTTATTTAATAAGAAGTACTACAGAAATTAGTACCTATACTCTATAGGTACAGATAAATTAGAAATATCAAATATTTATTTTTTTATCAGTTGCAGTAGGTACACTTAATAGTAGATAATATGTTCATTTAATTTATATATTAATATATTAAAATAATTACAACAGATAACTATTTGTAAAATCAAATTTAGTCCATAGAAGATAAATACTTCAATAATCAGATTTTGGGTTTTATTAGTTTTTTTTAAGAAATTATTTCGAACACATGCATTTTAAATAAATAGTAAGCACCAGCCACCAACTGGCATGACGGAAACATGAGAACAGGTGCATATTAAGAAACTATATATTTTACCTACCAATTTTTATTTTTAAATCCTTGTATAATTTTGTTTTATTGAAAGATTACCTCGGATACACTATAATGGAAATTTAATTAATATTTTACTCTGAATTTCAAGACTTCTAAGTTACTGCTTTTACACTAATATTATTATGTTTACCTACAATTTTTCAAAAAACAAATTTGTTGTCCGTTTAAATATGTAAATATATTTTATTTTTATATTATATTTTCATTTTATTTAATTAACATTTTAATACATTACTAATATGCATGTTATAATAAAATAACTGTGTAAGTGTAACAATACATACCACAAACGTGCACCTTATTGAATCTTGAAAACCATATAAGGTTATCAAGCTTTATTTTGCTGTATTGAAGTTAATTTTTACAAGGTAAAAAAAATCGAAGTAACAGATTTAACCCTACTTTGTATATATATTTAATTATATTTGTATAATACCAGCACATTCATTTTAGTTTAAATGCTATACTTAAAGTTTACGTCACTGCTACTGTATGAATACGATTATTACTTGACGTGAATATTAACTATAGTGTTTTTCAAGGATTACGCCACACAAACAAACAAGCCACAGACATAATTATATGGTTTACGTAGGAAAAAAAGAAGAATACATGCGATTTTACTTTTGAAAAAATCATGTTCTTAATATTTACGTTATCTGAAAGCAAAAATTCAAGTAAACTTATACCTACATTAGTAAAATAATATCAGTGTACTACAATAACGACTTTCACTCTTTGAAATGGCCAAAACTTTTTTTTTTCAACAATCTGTTGTTTGAATTTTGTGATTTTGAATATAAAATAAAATGCGTAAAGCCTATAATTATGTTATGGCTATAACATATTACATTTTAAAAATAAATATAAATCCAACCCACAAATTTTTAGATTATTTTCATACAGTAACAAGTGATTTAAGCGATTTATTTAAGATTTAAATCATTAGGTATCTGTCTGTTTAACAACAAATTGATTGTTTGTTATAATTCAATAGTTTCACAATATATTTACTATTAGTATGTGATGATTATAACTAGGGTTTTAATACTCTATACAAGTAAAAAATGTATTGTATATTCGGAAATAGCTAATCATAGTTATAAAATTGAATTTATTTAACATTTATGTTTTAGCAACATTTTAAATTATATATTCGAAATGAATTAAATTCAATACTTCATTGAATGTATTATGAGTTTAGTATAGGTAATCACTTTTAATACTCCGACCTTTTATGCTATATGCAAATCACTAAAACAATTTTATAACAAATAGTGTAAGTACAGATTTATTGAAATCATACACATATATTCAGTTGTGAAAAATAAATTTCAACAATATAATAATTGTTTTGTGAAATAAATATTCGTAAATATGATGTTTACATATTCTTACTTCTATTAAACCATAAATAAATATATATTGCACAGGTAACTACTGCAATAAATCATAATTCACAGATGAGCTTACTGTAATGTCAATGACCCAAAATGCAAACATGCACATGGTTTTATTCCATCGTGGTATATTAATTGTAATGTATTTTTTTTTTATACATATACAATGAGAAACAATAATGATAAATTTCAATTTTAGTCATTGTTAAGTTATAAACTGTTCTCATTCAGTCACTTGTGTTACAAATTTTGCATGTTTATATTATGTAATGTGACCGGCGCGTGTGTGATATAATTATTTGTGTTCGGTAGAATCATTTTTTGCTGTTGTTTAACGTAATCGGAAACAGAAACGAGCGGTCGTAGTTATATGTTGTAATAATAATAATTGTTCTTTTGTTAAACCATATAGCGGCATAGAAGAAAACATTAAAAAACGATCTGTGAACCTTGGCACTGGAAGAATTCACAGACTAATTATTAAAGATCGTGAGTCTCCTGGTGTCAATTATTGCAAATCGATAATTCTACAAGCAATTATTGTTGTGTACACCTACGTACAAACTTTATCTTTTCATGGTACTATTCATACGAAATAATTAAATGTTACTTGTATTGTAAAAAATTATTGTATTGTAGCATATATACATACATATTTAATATTCATATACATATTTATAAATTAACTGTGATTAGATGCATATTTATTACAGCATAAGCAATTAATATGCTTGTTAATGGTACAATAACAGATATATTAATGATGGTTTTTGGAATACGGTGCAATGTAAATTATAATGAATCGCAACGAATGATACTTTTTTCATTTTTTATATAAGCACAAGTGAATGTTCCATCCCGAATAATCTTTCGGTACCTACAACTTAGCTTTATTTCAATGTTATTAATTATTAGATTTCTATGTCATCTGCAATTATAGGTGTGCACCAAATTAAAGTTCTCAGTACACTTATTCAGTAGCGGACAAGTCTAACTTAAATAGTGTAGAGACGAGGTTTATTTTTTTATTTTATTTTTTTGTGACACCCATCTAGCCATCTAGTTATTAGTTTAATACTTTTATTTTTAATTATAATAGTGCGCATTAAGTACCTAACTATAGTTTTACAATATAGTTATCAGTGTTATAACTATAGTTTTGTATTAATATTTGAACATATTATTTACCCATATACTCCCTGACGTATTTCTAAAGGTTATTTCTAAAAGGAAGGGTGGTCCAAATTAGTTTTACACATAAAAAAAAAAATATTTGATTTGTCAGTTAAGTAAATATAAAATGGTACTCGTATATGATTATGTGATAATGATTTTGTATTTCACTAAAAGTTAATAGATTAATGAATTAAAAATTATATTAGTAATTATATAGTAGTATTTACACTTCTGTTCACTGAAAGGAACTTTTTTGTTTGTCCTTAAAGTTACCAAACATTAGTTATTTTATGTACACTTATCAGTCTGTATCGGTATTTATGATGATGATAATAAGGTGATAAAATCAAAGAATGTACCTATATCATTGCGAATTTGTAGCATATGTTTTTATCTAATTGATTGAGTTCGTGTGTATATATATATATATATATATATGTGTGTGTGTGTGTGTGTGTGTGTGTGTGTGTATGTGTAAAACATTTTTCAAATATGTCATTTATGTTACAAAACCGCAAAATTATAAATTATTATGAGTTTTAGGCACTGGCTATCGTTAATAATAAGTTAGTACTAAGTATTACATAAGTTAGAAGTATGGGAGACATATTTTTTAATACTTGACCATATAGTTTAGCATTTTAAATAATATTTTAGTTATGATTTATATTTTTGAGGAACAACTTTACAGAAAAATAAAGTAAAAATTACTGAAGTGTGATTTTCAATACCTTTTATTCTGAATAATGAAAAATAAAAGAAAAAAAGTAATTTTACTTTTGATGACATTTTAAATTATCACATATCTACATGACTAATACTATTATCAGTTTCAAACAAAGAAAAATATATTTTAACAATCAAAAAAAAAAAAGAATCAAACTTTGATTTACCACAACTTTTTCCATGTTTTATGTAAAACTTAAATTTGTATTCATTCAAAATAAAACATGTAATACTCAAATGCAATGGTTATTCGACAAAAGATTGGAATTCTAGATTTACAGAAGAAATATAAGAAAATTGTCTAATTTTGGAATATATGAATATATGAAAAATATTATTTTGAAACCGTTTGAATAACTAGATGTTTAGATTATGTACTACAAGTTATATGTGATCTAATAGGTAGGATGACAAAGTATGTAAATTAGCAATAAACAAAAAATGTATTATACAATTACAAAGAGTATCTCAATAGAAATCATAACGGTATAAAAAGGAACAATTATTATTATATTCCCGATAAATCCTAAAAAAAAAAAAAACTGGAGTAATAAATGTATGTTTTTAACCATAGTCTAGTGTCCTAAACTAATTTACTGTTGAGTGTACATAATTATAGTAGAGAAAATGTTTATCCTTGATAGTATTAAACAAGTAAAATGGAAGTAGGTACTTAGTTGCCACAATGCGGAGTCGGGTGGCGTCTTATAATTTATAAGTCTTCCTATATACGAGTACGCTAATGCTAATTTGTCTTATATTATATTGTATCTATAACTGTTATCGCACTTTCCTACTTATTATACATTTTGCATAGCATAGCATTTAAGAATAATAAAAAAACACAATACTGGACAGAAGAAAAATTGTCGCCGTTACTACTTGTTCATTGCCATCAAGATAAAAATATCAACATATAAATAAATAAACACACTTTCAAAGAGATAAATACAAAAAGGATTGTAATTCGCATTACCTACGCACCTCTTAAAAAAGATTCTATCTAAGATATTTGTAATAATTAACTTTACTTAAGTCTTACAGTTTATATGGTTATTTCTTATTTGTATTCTTTTATTTTTTTTTATTTATTTATGTTACCTTGGTTTATTTCACCGAAGCAGTTAATATATATTCAAATTAAATAATTTTAAATTATTATTTTAAGTATACTAACTCCAAGTGGTCAGTAGGGTCCTTATTGAGGAGGCGAAGCTATTTTCCTGCCCTTGAGAGGTAAACTTACATTGGCAATTCAGCATAATTAATTGACAATTACTCAATTTTATATCAAATTTATTCATGTTATACCTATTATTTGAATTATTTTCTTTTTCACCATTTTATTCATCAATACATTTGTTATTATTAACAATATGTGTTTACGATAGATTATAGATTATATTATCTACTGTGATTACAGTTGTACGGTGCATAGTGCAAAATAAGGACGAAAGGTATATACATACGCCAGAGCATTATGATATTTAATATTTATTGGAGGTATTACATATATATATATTAAATAGGTATTTAAATAGATTCATTAAATAGATTGCTCAACTGAGGAGTTTTGTATTATAAATCAAAAGATATAAATTTTTATACTATGCTAACTTTGATTATTTGTTTTTAATGGTCTACAATTTCAGTTACATGAATATTTCGTAGAAGAAACGCGTTATAAATTCTAATTACGAGGTTTTACTTTCTGTACCGAATCCTATATAAATTCACAATTTCATTTCTATAATTAAATTATTGTTATAATTATACATAATATAAATACAAATTGATTCTCAACAAGATAAACCTATTATATTGATAAGAATATAGAATCTATACTTTAGATACATTTTACGTGGTTTTTGCTTTGCCGTAAATAAGAAAAAATTTTATAAATACTTTTTTATTAATGCAACGCATTTCCACATACGATGTGATCATAATATCAAATATGTATTTATTTTTTTCATGATAATCTACTTTTATACAAACATGATACAACAAATGAAATATGTGTTTATGGTAAAATTGTTATTGTATTAATAATGTACATTATGTGATTCTACAGCTACTTTATACTAAATAATATTGTCAAGTATGTCAGCAATTATATCATTAAACATCAACAAAACCAAAAATTAGTGTTTATTTATAGTGACCTAATTTTGTGAAAACTGAGGTTAAGAAATTTCGTAAACATTTTATTATAATATGGAGATATAATTTTTATTAACATATAATACTATTATATTTAGTGATCTGTAGATTGTTATAAATTTAAAGATAACATTGATTTATTATAACAATATTTTTTCATTTAAATTACCAAACAACCAAACAAATTATTAAAGACTAAATTAATGGTAAGTTTGAATTTTACCAAATTAAATACCATAGGTCAATAGGTATCTAATTCAACAATTCAATAATGTGATAATATTATAATATTTTAAAACTCCCATAAGATAGAGTAATAAAACATGATCTGCTGTTCGGTTTTGTATTTAACCTTAGCATTAACTTTATGTACTTAATTGTAAACGAACGATCGTGTTTCAGGTAAATTATTATTAATTTTACCAAAACTGGTGCCTACCTTATTAATTATTATAGTAATATTTTTACTATTTCAGTGCATTTGTAGTTTTGATTAGGTAGAAGCTGAGTAGTGTTAGAAATACTTTGAAGTGTTTAGTCATAGAAACCGTTCCTATTATTTTATAACTTTATAAGTACCCAGTATTTTTTGTTTTTATTCGGTATTTTTCTAGTTGATTGAATATAAATCCGGTTAAGTACTCATTTAAACAATGTTTTAAATTTTTTTCTTACTAATTTTAGGCCATTCACCCGAATGAATAAGAATAACGTTGAGTGTAAACTCCACTGATCGTCTAATGATAGTTTTAATGAAATGTATACCCAATCGCTATACTCACAAGTCGTAATTGTTAACAATCATATACCTAGTTGAACAATTAATAGAGCATATTCTTTATAAAAACTTATTTAAATCAAATTATGTATAGGTATACATACACGAAACTAATATTAAGAACACATTCTACATTGGTCTAAAAAAAAAATAAAGATTAATAATTGGCAAAGACCACACTTATAATGTATTATTTTTTCATAATATTAATCATTAAATCATGAAATAAATTGTTTATTAAATCAATACTAATTTTATTTAATAAAATAGTTTATAATATCAAAAATATATGTCATGTTTTGAATACATTTCTACGTTCTACCTCTTTGTATCTTGCGCTTCTCTTACTGTTGTGGATTTACTGCAGCAGTCCAGCGTATATCATCCAGGATAAAAATCTATATCGCCTAATAAATATTGTATTAATATTGTTGTCTATTTTTATGGACATACATATTGCAGGTATAAGAAAGATTGTATTGAAATCGGGCAATCGAGCGACTACCTATTTTGAGTAAGTACCCATCACGCATTCATACCGTCTCGTATGAAGATAATGTATGGTTATTCATCAGTCATCATACGTTAAATGTTGATCGTAATGGTGCTGAGTGCCAGTGGGCATTCTAAGCTCTTTTTTGAGCAGAAACAAAGATGTTAACTATGTATTCTTAAAATGAAATCTGATCAAATAGTTATAAGATTTGGTATAAGAAAAATGTAAGTAATATGTAGAATAAATTAACAACCGGACTAATGATTTCAAATTTAAACATACGTCTTACGAAAACCACTCTATGGAATCGGACAAATTTTTAGATATTAGTTGCGTAACACAGATTTAAATACATTTGGAAGGGAGGAGTCACAGAGTTGCATGACCCGTCAATGTATTCGTAAAAAATATCATTAAGTACCTAGCTACATAGTTAGCTACATAGACTGTTCATTAATAAGTGTAACAGTAACCACTTATTATTAAAGATTTTTCGACGAAAAATATATAAAAAAAACTACCCCTGAAATTACTCTCACTAAAATAACCGCATAGTGGTGGATAGAGCTGAACTTCAAATTCAAACCACTTTAATGACCTACAACAATTTCATCGAATTTTAGTATTTTGATTAGGTATCAATAAATTGTTATAACTAGGGACCAGATTTATATGCAAATGCATATATGTATTGAAATGAGCTTTTTGAAATCTGATGAGAATAGTCCACGATTTAGTTCATTCTTATTAAAATAACACTAATTTTATTTTGCATATTTTGCATATTTCAACGTTTTTACCTAAAAAATGCACAAGGAAAGCATACTTGTAGTTTTATAGTGCATATTATTATTTATAGCACATATATTCGTTTTTTGTTGTATTTTTACGTACACAGTCACATAATATCGATAAAATTACGACCGGTTGGAGATAAGAAATCGAGTTACCGAAGAAATAAGAAATCAATTCCCTCAAGTTCATGAACTCATTTCTGACGTCAAAAAAGTTTTTTTAAAAACTCCTTCGCGTTTGGTACTTTTCCAAAATATGGCACCTAATCTCGCACTTCCACCACAACCTATATTAACGCATTGGGATACATGACTAAACGCAGTTTTTTATTATTGTGACACTTACTAATTTTACATTTTTTAGTGCATATTTGAGTACATATTTAAAAATAAATGCATATTTTATAGCATATAACAGCATTTTTAGAAGCATATTTTGAGGATTTTTTGTGCATATAAATCCGGTCCCTAGTTATACCACGGTTAATACTGTGTTTATCAAATATATTACTATATTCTGTATTCATAGATTGTTTAATGTTTTACCTTTCCACTGAGGTTCTTTAAATAATTAGCGTACCTACCTAATTCATATAATTAAAAATTAGGTAGGCTATAACCCGAAAAGAGCAGTTAATACTTGAGCAGGCTATGGTATCTATGGTAAGTAACCTATATTTGTGTAGTCTTACGTTTTTGATATTATAATGTAGGTACCTACATTGTACGGAATAATGAGCTAATGATAATGGAAAATAATAATTAATTAAACAAAACATACTGATTGAAATTGCACTTCGATATACCTAAATGAATAATGTGTATAATTTTAATTTTAATATTTGTATCTATGTTAATTTTGTTTGGTAGGTAGAGTATAAGTACTTATCACAATGTGATATTATCTTCACAATAAAATTAAACTCGAATATTGTAATAATTTATGTTATAGTTATAATTTAATTTAAAGTAAAACTATGTTAATGCTTAAAATTTTATGTATTCAAATAAAAATGTATCTACTTTTTTTTTTTAGTTACGTGTCATGAAATTACAATAATTTCAACGTGGGAAACGTGACACCACCAAAGCAATTTAGCGACAGAGCACTGCAACGAGAACAAATAGAGCGTAGATGACTGCAGTGGTGTCCCCATAAGGTTAATTTTATTCTTCCAACACATTTCAATGTGCTTTAATGTTTAATTTGAATTCCATCGACGGAATAGGCAATATTCCTTATAGTTTCTTCAATCTTGTTTCATAATAAATGAGTAAAATATAAAAAATCGAATCTGCTGTACAGTAGTGGTGGAGCGCATCTCGTTCATAAGATAGGTCGTTAATGCATTAGTTAAATATGAACCTACTAATTGATAGGTATTATGATTTGTTACGTTGTTAGCCTAGAATAGGTATATTATATGTTATATTTAAATTGCAATATTATGTCAATATTCGCTGTCGAAACCCTTATAAAAAAATTGTGCCTCTGGATTTCAATAAATTTGAAACGACAGTAAGAACAACTTCTGTGGAATCTTCTATTAAATTGTTAAGTATTTTGTCCCAGCTTAATTTTTTTATCGACAATTATAAAAAAAAAATTAAAAATTTAAAGGAGGTAAGTATTTAATAGATTATTCCACAGAAATTATTTAAACTGTTTAAACCAGAAATACATAGGTACAATTATTTTTTATAAACATTTGAAAAGCAAATATTGACATAATATTACAAATTAAATACAACATAATATACTATATTATATATACCTATTCTAGACTAATAAATCATCTCCATTCAGAATAGTTTTTCGTATGCAATGATACCTAGTATTGCATTCAGATTTAACAAATCCATTATAATAACCTATCCTATAAATTATAAACGAAAATTATTCTACCCCTACTGTACAGCAGAGCGAGTCCGGTTCTCTTTTTTATAATGCTATATTATACATTGTTGCGCGGGCTCGAGTTAATAAACTTACTCAAAAATTAGTTTAAAATGTACAACAATTTAAAATAAAAAAATATATGTATAAAAAATAACCAGATGGGCCTCGCCCTGCTGTACAGTTAGGGGTGGAGTGCACCTCGTTCATAGGATAGGTCATTACAATGGATTTGTTAAATTTGAATGCAATGATAGGTGTCATTGTATACTAATAACGATTCCGAACGTAGATGATATGTTGGTCTAAAATGGGTATATTATAATATAGTATTTTATATTTAAATTGAATTATAATGCAATAGTATGCAATTTCGTAAAAATTTAAATTTCAAAAAATCATAAAATTTTTTTCTTAAAGTCCAGTAGAAATTGTTTTATAGCTTTTTAAAAAGTAACGTAAAGATAACTCAGTGTTAAAATTTTAATCCTTAAGTAAAAACTGAAAATTTTTTATAAATTTTCAACTACAAATTAACTTACAAATCATCATGATTTTAACATATTTTATATAAATTTGAAATTTATGGGCTTATAAGAAAAATTTGAGTTAAAGGATCTCTAATATTTTTTAATTACGATAAGTATAACTTATGATAAACCTTGTATTAAATTTTCAAGAGTTCTCGGACAACCAAATAAATTTTATAAATATTTCAAAAAAAATACTTACAAAAATCGAAAATTTAAATTGTCCATAAATAAGTCAAAAAATTTCAAAATACTTCATAAACGTTACCATGTATAGAAAACACCAATATAATGATTTGATAAAAATTTCAAGTGTTTGCGGTTTTTTGTTTTTGAGTTAGAGCATTAAAAAAAAATGTATTTTGTCAAAACGTGGTTTTGTGTAAAATATCCCGTTTTTTCGGAATTTTTTTGTTTTTTTCGAGGCTTTTAAAAAGTATTGAAAAAATTGGAATTTTGACTTACCCAAGTACCATCTACATTCACTTTCCTTTCAAAAAAGTTTCTGTTTAAGAAAATCAAAGCATTTTTACTGCCCCAAAACGTGATGACAGACACACACAAAAAAAATCATATCATTGTAAAACCAATAGATTCCATCACTCCGTTCAGAATCTAAAATAAAAGATATTTTCAGATCATTGTTAAATCTTTTTTATTCAATGGACCCTAATTTATAAGCTCTTATATTTTACTTTATCATAGATAATATCTGATTATTCTATTCCTTAATTCAAAGTATACATTTATATACGAAAGTATACTTGCATAGCTGAATAAAGTACCTACCAACTAGTCAACTAGTATACCTATGCTAATGACTTACTAACTTTAAGTTAACCACTGAATAATCATTTTTATTTATTTAATGAAAATTAATTTTTTAACGTCGTATGCTCATTTTAATTTACAATACTTATTTATTGTGTATTTTTTTGAATTTTAAATTTGTAATATGTGTTGTTACTTATTTTTAATGTTTTATTCAGATAATGTCAAAGAATATTTCATATTTTTAAATTATACATAAATTCTTATTTATTATTTAATTAAGATAAAAAAATAAAATAGCTTTAATTTAAAAAATAAAACGATACAATTATTTTGTACACCATTTTTTATAACAGTTATTTTCATCTAGTTCTATTATTTTAAATATGTATAATTTACAAAATTACATATTAAAATTATCGCCAGGACAAATGAAATGATTAAAGTTTATCATTGAAAAATAATTAGAATTTATTGATTAATACAATAAAATTGAATGTTTATTATTTAATGTTAGTTGATAGTAGGTTTTCTTTGTAATGTAACATTATTAAGTCTTTACTATGTGTCTTTATTATAGAAAGTTCATACAATAATATTTTGATTAATATTTAATAGTCATAGAGTAAACTTATATAAATGTACCTATATATAAACAAGAAACACACATTAGTTTTTAAAAAATAAATTGTTGTACTCCAAAATAGAATTAAGTAAAAAATGACTATTATTACCAATATTACCTAGGTAATCAAATGTTTATACAAATACAAATATTTGATACAGGAATCTTTCTAGGGTACCTAATAAAATATATTTATTGCGTAATATTATTGATTAAATAATTTTGAAATGACAGTAAAAACAACTTCTGTGGAATCTTCTATTAAATTTTCAAGTATTTGGTCCCATCCAAATTTTTTTTATCAACAATTATAGAAAATTTTTAAAAGAATCGAATATTTCAAATGCCTATAAATTACTTAAAAAACAGTATATTTTGAAAAAAAATGACTTAAAAAAATGCCAATCTAAACAACTGGTAAAGTTTCAAGTTTCTGAGACTTATACTTTTTGAATAACAACAAATATATAAATTCGTTTGAGAATAAATTATTTTATACAATTTCGAAAAAATTTAAATTTCAGACAATCATAACAATATTTTCTAAGAGTTATTTAAAAAGTAACTTATGGATAACTTTGTGTTAAAATTTTGAACCTTAAGTATAAATACAAAATATTTAATGAATTTTCCACTACAAAATAACTTGCAAAATTTTGACATATTTCATACAAATTTTAAATTTATGGGCTTATAAAAAAAAATTGTGTGAAACGATTTTCACTTTTGTTTAGTTGTGACAAGTATAACTTATAATAAGCCTTGTATTCAATTTTTAAGAGTTTTTGGATAGCCAAATAGTTTTTATCGTTATTTCAAAAATAAAATAAAAATTTAAACTGTCTATAAATAGGTCAAAAAATTTCAAAAATACTTCGAAAACGTAACCGTGTATAGAAAAATCTAATATAAATATTTGGTGAAAGTTTTAAGTATTTATGTATTTTGATTTTTGAGTTAGAGCATTCAAAAAAAATTTATTTTGCCAAAACGTGGCTAGGTTAAAATCTGACTTAAACATAATTAGGCTCTAAATAATATATGACAAGAGTATTTTATTTAAAAACTATGCCCTGTCCGAGACTGTTCTATGCAAAGCTATGTAATGTAGATAGTTTTATATATTATTTTGAAATATTGTTCAATGTTTTTTAAATGGTAATTGTATTATTGATATCATTTTTCCAATATTTATATGATATAAATAATAATAATTAATTATATCTAATATAGGTTAATAATATGTTCCTCTAACATGAGAGATATAAATCTACCTAATTAAATTTAGAACTTATAATCTTATTAATTATACTAAATGTACAACTTTAAAGTTCTAATATATTCATGAACAATAGAAAAAACTGTTAACATAAAATTAGGTTTTTTATTAGGTACCTAATTAGTAATTATACTTAAATATAAAATAAAAGCTAATTTTTAGTAAAAATTCCCTAAGGTTTTCACGGTTTTCAGTGATAAAAAATTGATAATATAAATAAAGAAACATTGAAAATGAATAATTATGATTTTAAATATTTGTTGTAATCTTAAGACAATAACAATTGATACTGTCAAGAGACCATTTATAAATTTCTTAAAAAGTACAATCAAAGTTTTCATTAGAACCAATTTTTCTCTTAGAATATAGAATTAATTCTATCAATTAGATAAATTATAATGATAATTAAACAATGCCATTACCACAGTAATAAATAATTATTTTTATGTCAAATTTCTTGGACATTTTTGAAAGTCATGTATGAAAGAAGTCATACTACCAATAAAACATAACTTTGAATTTTGTTATAAAGTATATATCTACATACCTTGCAATACACTATTACATTAAAATATTTTGTAACTAAATATTACCGCTTAATTAGTTGTTTCTTGTTTGGTGGTATGCCAATTAAACAATTGAACTAAAAATTGATAGTTAAATGTCATTCTAATTCTGATTATTTATCAATATTTTTAAAATCTTAATATTCTATGAAAAACATTTTATTTATTTTTATGGATTATTGCTATCTAGGACCATACTAATGTGAACTTCAGTTTCATAATTACATTTTATAGAGCCGTTATCAATTTTTAAATAGTAAATATATTATATGATATTGATAATGATAATAATTCAGTAAATTAAATGAATCTGTAACTACAAATTATAATCAGAAGATATGAATGAATTGTTGACAATGTATTCCCTTTGTTCATTCTGTTACATAAACTAATATAATATTTTTCAGATATAATGCATTTCCATAGTGAATACAGATTGTATTTGCAAGGAATTAATTTATACTATACAATGTTAACTAAAGAATATGTACGCACCATATTCATATTATGCAATTCATGTTTGTTATAACTTAAGACTTTAAACATAATAGTAAGAAACTAGTTTTAAAATATAGCTAGCTTATATCACATCTTATAACATACAATTAGTAATGGCTTGACATTGTCCAAATACTATAAAAATTATTAGAAGAATATTTGAACATGACATTTTTGATAATATGACTTTTAACATTTTTTATGCATGTATAAAATGACCTTTAAATAAGTATATTAAATAACTCCTCTTTCATTCGTAATTTAACAAACCAATGGTAAGGCTTGATTTATATATATAATTAAAATACTACCGTTATTAATGTCAAATATCAAATAACTAAATTAATTTAGGTATATAAAATATTATTTTGTTTATATACATCATAGATTTTAAAGTTCCATTAAAAAATTCCCAGAAAAATTACACAAAAAAATGTACTTTTTTTATTTATAATTAAAAATTATAATTTTGAATACAATCACAAAAATATACTTAAGGAATATTTACATTTAACTACATACATTAAGATTTAAAGACTCTTAACATTATCAATATCCACTGGTTCCAAATTCTGTAAACTAAATGAGTGGTCATTTAATAATGTGACTAATGAATCTGCAGGCATATTTAAATGAGAGTCGAATTTTTCTCCAACGCTCCAAATTGTTTCTAAATCAAACTCCTCCCGAGTTTCTTTTGTTAACAAATGTAGAGCTATGTTACCTAAAAAAAGGCATAAATAATTTAGAATATAGAATGTTTATAATTTATTTAATAAGGAAATTATTATCTAAAAATATTAATCAAATATAAAATGTATGACCAGGATGGCCTCAATTAATAAGTGTTTGCTATAAGATGCGTTGAGTTAGAAGTTCTGACGCAGTCATTGTCGTCGACTATTGACATTACCTCAGATAGTATTGTACTATGGCTTAATAATTAGGTAATGGTATATATGGATAACAACACTGCCAGTTATGTTCTGACAGTTCTTAATAGAAATGCATTGTTTTTTCTTTTTTATCATAATTATCGATTGCCTACGTTGTTTTTTTTTATGCTGCAGCGGCGTCTGTTAATTTTTGCTATCATTTTTTACCATAATAATAGAAGAACAAAAATGTTACTTGCCACATAAACAACATTCAACTGATCGTCAGTGTAATATTCATCGGAAACACTATCAATAAACAACTGAAGAAATTATCATTACATTTAATAATTTAAATTATAATATATTGTATACCTATACTCGTATATTATAAAAAATGTCACAATTCCTTTTTAAATATTTTTTTTTCCATTTTTAAACATTAATTAAAAGTTTCCAAAGTAAATTATTGTAAAATTACCATTACCATGCTAACAAATATGAGGAAAAAATATAAAAAAATTTTTTTGGAAAAAACAAACGGAAATAATTAGTTTACAATTTAAAACTTACCTATATCTAAAGCAATCCAGTTTATAGGTTTTTTGTTTACTAATCTAGGTATACTATCTGTAGGCCTTCGTTTTTTTTTGAAAAGTTTATGTACAAATTCAGCGATTGACATCAAATGTTTTTGTGATTTGCCAGATGCAATAACAATATAATCAACATATCTTATATTGGCTGGGATGGTCACAACGAAAATATTTGAAGCGTTGTTCTTTTGAAGTACTTCGATTAGATGTTCAACTTCGTAAACACCAGACACACCACCTGAAGAAATTCGTCTCATTCTTAATAAAATTATAATAGTTCATTTTAAAAGGCGCATAATTTGACAATTTTGGCTTAAACATTACAACATAATTTTAATTCTATCAATTTATTAATTATTGTGATATTTCTCATTGTCAGTTTAAAAATACTGTCACCACATCAGTTTCATAACCTAGATATCATAGGAAATGAGTTTAATTCACATACTATACAATATACAAGCGGTTTTAAGATTTATTGGATAACAGTAACCATGAAAAGTTTTTTTTATTTTTAATTGAATATGTGTTTTTTATGACCCTTACATTTTGATATCTTTTAATTGTACCTAGTAATATATAAATAAAAATAAAAATGTAACACAAAATGAAATCAATATTTTAAATGGGCATTACCAATAATTTAATATGGTTGGACCAAACGTGTAAACTGTGTTTGTGAATATAAGTCTATAAAGTTGGGAACCCTCAGTTTTATTTTGACCATATATATATAATACATACACCTATTACTTATTTACACATTATACAATATTTATGCTAATATTAAAAATTAATTTAATATACACAGTTTAGTGCTTCTTATCAAATGGGTTGATTAGAGGGTGCAAAATTAATATTCAAATTAACATTTCATTGCGACAAGTTATATTTGTAAGGATTTAAATTTTTAGTTTCATAAATACAAATATTAAAAGAAAATCCAGGAGATTTATTAGTAATTATTAATTAAATTAGTAAAAATCAGATTTTTAGAAAAATTATTGTGTTTAAATATTTTACTTATTAAAGTTTGGCCATTAATTTATTATGATTTTTTAAATTTTTTGAATATTTGAATTCAATGATTAAAATTATTGTACATTATATTAAGATTATATAAGGTTATTTCTAAAAGTTGTGATTTACAATATTATGTGATAAAATGATTTGACACACGATTTAATTGTTATTATATTTTTCACAAACCTAAAAAATAGTAGAAAATTAACGGATAAGAAGAAACTTCATTAGAGTTCTAAGCACTAACATTTTTTTAAAAATTCATATCACAAAATGGTACTTATTATTATTATTTTTTTTCTAGTAGTAGAACAAAATTTGAAATTTAATAATTTGAGAATTAAAAATAAAAATAAATTTGTGTAATACATTTTTAATATAGTATAATACAATATAGTTTTTAGATAAAAAAAGAAATGTAAAAAATAATGAATAAAAAAAAGTTATTGTATTCGTCAAATCATCCTGAAACACACCATGTATATTATTCTGAATGTTGCGCAGAATAGTGAATGCTAAAATATAAAAACTACAGACTAGCATATAATATGTTATTAACAATTACATTATTATTTTTATGAATAATTAAATGAAAAAAAAATTATTAATTAGGTTAATGTCTATATAAATACTATACTATAAATCAGTTTTCAATTATTTTACTTATATTGACAAGATAATTATCATCATACAAGCTGAATTATCCAACGTTGCCCTGGGAAATAATTGTAAGTATTCAACTCATTTTGGATTTAACTCATTCTAGAAGCAATGCCAAGTCTAATCACCCAGAATAACAGTTAAGTATTTTAATAATTTGTATTGTATTGTTTAATGCAATTATTAATTAATATTAACATTTATGATTCACAGCATGGAACTTCTTTTCATTGATTTTAACAAGCTCGTTACTGTTTTATTAATCCTATTTTACCTCAAAAAATGTTGGATGTAATATTTTTATTATTTATTTAATTTTTAAATTTTTCAGAGGATGTACATATGTATTTATTTATTTTATTTAACATGTATATGTTAAAATTTAGTCTGAACCGTCAAGTAATTTCCGTTGTTCGTTGATTATAAATTTAAATTTCAACCCCCATTTCACCACCCTATGGGTGGATTTTCGAAAATCTTTTCTTAGCAGATGCCTACGTCACAATAGCCACCTATAACCCAAATTTGTTAATCTGTCATGTGATTTGAGCTGTGCGTTAATAGATCAGTCAGTCAGTCACGCCATTTATATATAGGAATTATAATTTTTTAAATTACACAAAATTTCAATATTTCTACAGTTAACCAATTTTGTGTCCACGTCATTTCAGAAAAGGGTTAAATTTTGTTGAACAATTAATTTGTTACTGATATAGTGGATATTGGAAATATTAGAATTGTATGAACTATGAGATCTATTGTTATCGAAACAAATAACTATTATATATAACTATAACATATTAATACATCCCTCATCAATCCTTCTAGAATATAAGCTATCAAGTAATTTAGTAAAATACATCAAAGTTACTAATTTAGGTACATGATAAACTAATAAAATACTACCAACTTCTGGTAGTTGACTTTTTTTGAACAATTTTCAACACTGTAACATACATCAATATCACAAGTGAATAATGAACTTAAAGATATTTGAATGAATCATTAAACATTTACAGACAACTTGTCTAAAATTGGTACATGGCAAAATTTGTAGTATATTATGTATTATGGTCAAGGAAAAGCATAGGTAAGGATTAATCATCAGCTGATACTACTACTACTACTTTGTTAAACTTAAGATGTAACTTCAGAAATACATTAGTCCAAAATTATATTAATTATTTGAGCTATACCACATATTATACAATGTGAATAGGTATCTACTATCTAAGGATAATATTATAGGGATATTATATTTTGAACTTCAAAAAATCTAAAGTGTACTTTATGCACTTAACAAATTGAACTTAGGATTGATCAGAATTAGGGTTTGGAAGGAATCCTACTACTGTGGAAAAATGTCCATGGATATTTATACAGATTTATAGTATATTTAAAATAAAAATATAAAGATAATCAAATTTAAGTTAATAATAAGAAATAACTATAAATATGATGCACCTGAGTACCTACATCATACACTCTATATTTATATGCAGAATACTTGAAATCTGACATTAAAATTAATTAAATTAAAGAACAATAAATAAGTTGTTTTTTTACAATTTCTCTAGGCATATTAAATCATTGTTCAGGCATTAAAGACAATGACTGTTTTTTTTCCAACCATAGACTTATAAGTAAATACTAAAAGTTATGAAGAATAAATACACACGAGATGTGTTAAAACCGGCAAACTGATCGATTTCGTTAAGATCCTCGTCATCCAGCTGGGAATCCAAGAGCGCTCGTTCCTCTTCCACGTCCAGAATCACGGATGAATCGTCATCTTTGAAAACCTTGTACTTATTGGGTTTGACAAATTTGTTGTCGCCGTTGCTGTAGTGTCTTCGGATCACCGTGTTCGTGGTCGAGCAAACCACGGGTAAACGCAACACCACTCGTTCGGAGACTAGGTTAGCCGCCAAACGGTGAGAGAAACTCCGAGCGATTTTGAGCGACAACATTTTTTATCGTATCATTACAGACGATATTTTATGTTGTAAACGGGTCTCTTCACACGTTTCAATGACACGAAAGGTAGAAAAAAAGGAGAGAACAGTAAATTATTCATACGAACCGTTTTGCACGTTCGCCGTTGACGAAGTTTATCATCCGCCGGCACTATCTACTATCAACAGCATCCGGGGCCTCGTGTATGTATGTATGAGACCATGATACTCGTGATAGTACTATCGAATCACAGTCGAATTGTCCTCGAATGGTGGCGGACCACGGTCATAAGATAATAGCTTTATCGTCGTTATCAATATTTACCATCGGCGTTTTTATCTCACCGCAATTCGAGTACCGTTCGATGAACTTATGTCTTATATCACCTCGCTAAAAATTAATTTGAATTGTCACACACTCCAGAGTCAAACGATTTATTAAAAAAATGTTTTATCGCTTGGATTACTGTTGCTCCGGATCCGGTACACGTGTACCGGAGTATCGTGTATAATTGAGTTTTATTATCTTTCCGTAATTCATAGGCGTTTTATGTATTTCCGTTCAAAATTATAAGCATGTGATTCCCTAGATTTCTTTGTCCGTAATAATTATTCATATAGTATTAGAATTAGAAACCATTAATTGTGCAAAATTATTATTGATTACCTATCCAATAATATCAATCTCCGATAAAATTCATGCTGTTTATTTACATTTCATATTTTGGTCGCTTCCGTTTGGAAATATTGTTTTCAAAATGATGCTTGACGCTTTGTCATTGAAATACATTCATATATTTTTCGTAGTCATTATTTATTGGTAAGTAAAACTATTGTTTTCATAATTGTTTGTAGGTATCTACTGATTGAAAAACTATTTATACAACATTTAATATATGTATGTTGATAATATGTTGCAAGTTAATACTTGATAGTTTTTCAATCAACTAGCATTAGTTAGTTAATTAACAATTTAAATATTAGCTTAGCAAATATATTATTACACTTTTTCCATTGACTTAACTTTGTATAGTGTGCTATCTATATTAATGATATTGATTTTTACAGGATAATTTCCATTTTAACAGTATTTGTGAACAAGACCTTATTGAGTCTCAACCATTTGGATGTGGATGCTCCTATATTTATTGTGTGGTTCCAATGTTTAGTTTCAGCCATTATCTGTTTTTCCTTAAGTCGTTTGTCCAAGCTGTTTCCAAATGCTATACAGTTTCCTGATGGAAATCCTTTCAACACAATCACTATTAAAAAAGTAAGTAATTCTATTAATTCTTAATGTTAAGGTTTATAAATAATATAAAAGATTTCAAACTTGTTATTTAAGGGTTTAATAGTGTTATTGAAACAAAATTGCCAAACTTATTCAACTTACTTTTGTAATTTAGTTATAATAAATCATTGTAGTATTAGGAATTAGTTACTTAATTTTTATATTTTTTCTTAACCTCAATAAAAATATATTATGAAATAAATATATTATTTACAATTATTTAATAAAATAATTTCAAAATCACAGTTTTATTTCATTAAGCACTTATACTTTATATGTCTCATAAATTCTAAAACTAATGTAAACAATTTTTTTTTACAGGTATTGCCGCTATCAGTATTATATATAATAATGATATCTACAAATAACTATTGTTTAAAATTTGTTGATGTCACGTTTTACTATGTAGGACGATCACTCACTACAGTATTCAATGTAATACTTTCCTACATAGTATTAGGTATTGTATATAGTATACATTTATACATTAGATATTAATCATACTTTCTAGGACTATTCAGACTGTTTATTTATTAGTTGATTACCAACTGAAACAGTATGGTTTAGCTATTCCCAAGTGTGGTCCTAGAGCAGCGATTCCCAACCTGGGGTACTCAAGATAATCTTAAAGGGAAAGTGAAATAAAAATTGCGTAATGGTAGAAAAATGTGGAATTTATTTAATTTAAAACAATTCATTTTGGAAGTATGCAATACATGTTGTTAAAAATTAAAACTTGATTTAACTTTAATGTGAAACAGCTTCCAAAGCGAGTTTAAAAGGAAACAACTTATTAATTTTGAAAACTATATCATGCATCCTTTGAGTTTGATTTTAAAAAATATGTAATTCGAAACAATAGGTAAAGGATCTCACTTAATTTTTATACTACAATTTTTCTATTCATTAATTTATGAAAATGTATACATTTTTACATAATATTATATTATTTTTATGTTTTATTTAAACATTTTATGAGTATTTTTGAAATAAATTTTTTAAATTATGATGAGGGGTACAATGTAGTAAAATATTAAGCTTAGGGGTACTGAAGAAAAAAAAGGTTGGAAACCGTTGTCCTAGTGTAATCCTAAAGTTTCCAAAATACATCTAAAAATATTAAGAAATTTGTTCTTTATTATTTCATTTGCGAAAAAAAACCCATATTATAAGTATAATATACAATGATAAAAAAGTATGGAGAAGATAAGCTTGTATTATTTTAAGTTAGTGAATCTGTTGACACTAATAATATAAAATAAAATAAAACGGTGCAAATACCTTGAAATTGGATAAATTTAAGCCATTGGGCATAGAAGTTTTTAAGTGCAAACTATTTTTCAAGGGTACCGTTGTCTTAAGAGTTTGAGAACCATCGGTATAGTATGTACTATTTAATTTTGACCTGTTCTTTATAAGTCTTTTATTTTAAATAAATGATAAGTTATAATTTTTTAAATTCTATGTAATTCAGTTGATTTTGGCTAAATCAAATCACAAATAGTATGAAATTATCTTTCATGATATAGAGATAAAACATTTACTATGCTTAAATATTCACAAATGTAACTTTTTCTGCAGTTCAAAAATGTTATTGTGTTATTAATCTTAAAATTATTATTTTTAATTTTTAGGACAAACTACTTCAACTAGCTGTCTTGTTTGTTGTTTGGCTGTAGTTTGTGGATTTTTTTTGGGAGTAGATCAAGAACATATTTCAGGTATTACTAAATTATTATTCATTTAATCTAACATAGTATATAGACATGGGTACATATAACTAATATTGTTCAAATATAACTAAACTACCAGTGCATTTGTAGACATGCTAAAATGTAAGGGTCTTTACTTAAGGTATAATATAAATATGTAATTAAAATATGAATAGTTGGGTAATCCAGGGAATTCATCAGTAATAACATTTGTCTTTTTATATTTAGTTGCATTTTGATTAGTTAATTTTAACTACTCAAATGTTATTTATCAAAATGTATTTCACTACTCATAAATAATATGTTTCCTTTCATTCCTCTCAAATTAACTTAATTATTTTCAGGTTGGTAGATTTAGTAAGTAATTGTTCAATTTTGATTTTATTTTTATATGTAAAATAGTAGCTAATAGTTTCTTGCTGCCCATAAAGATTAGGTTGTAAACTTTGTTTTATGTAAGCTGTTTTAATGTTTATTTATTTATAGTGCAATTTATGTCTACTAAATTTACCACATATTTATTGATTATTATTAATTCAGTGTATTAATTTTAATATTACCATAGTAGTGTTGTACCATGAAACAAAATTAATAATATAATAGACTTATTAATTGGTTGAGACTTACAATTTATTCAATCATTCATATAATAATATTTATTTTTTTAAATTATTTATTCCAGGTTCATTTTCATTAATTGGAACATTTTTTGGTGTATTAAGTTCATTTTCATTAGCTTATTACTCGATTCAAATAAAAAAAGTTCTCCCTAAAGTGAATAACGAAATTTGGTTACTCTCATATTTCAATAATGTATACGCTACCATTTTATTTATACCACTTTTAACACTTGAAGCCAAAGAATTAAGCGATTACAGTAAACTAATTGAATACAAATTTGTATTACTCATGATACTTGGTGGTATATGTGGACTATCAATTGGTTATGTGACAGTTCTTCAAGTACAAGTAAGCTCAATATAATATTTTAAAATGCTATAAAATAATTTTGTTTTCCTTTTCAAAACATTTATTATTGTAAATAAATAAATATAATAGTTTAAAATAACATTTAATTTAATAATTTTATTCATGATAAGTTAGTAAATATAATTAATTAAAATTTAAAAATCTACAAAATGTTATGTTACTATATAATTTAATTACATTATTTATTAAACCCTTATTTTTTTACATTTATTCTAAAACAAAAGATAGTTAACGATATAAAGACAAATAAACATGAGACAAAGTGTTTGTATGTATTGAATAATTAGAGTTAACGTTTATATGTATATTTCATTATAGAAAATCATCACACTGATAAAAGCGATCAAATGCTAGTTATAATACAAATTCTAGATTATTATTCCTTAAGTACAAAATAATAAATTTGATTTCTGAGTACACTTGTAAATACTATGTTTAGCTTTAAATCATATAAATAATAATATAAACACATTATTCATAATCATTTATTTGATTTCATTGTTTAATTTTTATTTATATTCCAGGTAACATCACCTTTAACCCATAATATTTCTGGTACAGCCAAATCTTGTTTTCAAACCATATTAGCTTCATTTTGGTACAATCAGTGGAAGTCTTCTGTATGGTGGTTCTCCAACGCTATTGTACTGGGAGGAAGTGCTGCATATACGTATGTGAAAAATAGAGAAATGGAAAATAAATACAGACAAAAAACCTACATCCGTTGTTAATTTTTCCAATTCAATTTATATTTTTGTAATATTTAGAAGTGTTGAATTTTGACCCCAGTATGTTATTTTTGTTTTTATTTGTATTAATTTATTAAAATAATATTATAAATTAATTAAGTTATTATTAAAACTTTTCAACTATTTTTTTATCCTTTTAAATTTTACAACAGACTGAATAAATTTAAATAAATTTAATAAAATACTATTTTTACTCAATTTTGGATTTGTTTGCACATCAAAATGGACAACAGTACATGTATGTATGTATGTCCTATTCATAAAAGAAGAAATTGAAAACTTCAATAAACAAAAGGTTGAATTTTTACTTGGATACACTTTTCTTAATAACATATTATTCTTACAACTATATCATACAAAATCATATATCACTAAAAAAATCAAATCTTTTGGTTAATTTCTATATAATTTTAATTAAAATTAAATTGACTATAATAAATTTAATTTCAGTAACTTTTTTGAAAAATTCAAAAAATACATATAGACATCTGATAACCTATGACATTTTCTACTTATAGATGGTCTTAATGTAATTTTTTATTACAAGTACTCAAAAGATCAGTTTTTTTTTTTATAAACTTAATAAGACTAATTTTGGACTCTATAATTTTAAAAATTAATATTATCTTTATTATCCAGATACATTTTTTAAGAGTTTAGATAATTATTTATTTATGTATTATTTAAGACCTGTTTACCACAGAGTAGATATATACTATTGTATTAAATACTCCTATTATCTAAAAATGTCGTAACTTTAAAAAAAAAACAAATTTTGTGGTGTCTATTAACAATGCAAAAAGTAATGCAAAATATTATATTTAAGATACGATTATTACCACTAAACTGGATTTTCATTTAATTAATGTTTGTCATACTCACTGTTAATCTATATTTTAAAATTTAATAAATTCTGTTTATCATTTGCTAAAGCCTAGAAAGTAGCGTTTATTAAGATAACAGATTTCTTCGTAAATTCCATAGATTTTTAGTTTATTTTTTAAACCAGTCATTTCTGAAATATATTACAATAAGTTCATTTATGAAGAGTTTAGGAGTATGGGACAGCCAACAGATACAAAAATGTTGGTTATAAAACTATCTAATAATATTTATTTATAAATAGTTTTAACTGCATGGTTAATGTAATTTAGCTATTAGCCGATAGCTGTTGGATAATGTTAATTTTATCGTTTAGTGTTAGGATTTTGTATTGGTGACTTAAGTCCAAAATTTTAGCATTAGCCTAAAGCATTATCTAAACTTAAGATTAGCCTTCTTTTGGATATTAGCCGTAATAATATCATTTGAAACATACTAATTCAGAATTCTGAATACCTACATAACTTAAATGTATAAGAACATATAATATGTATAAGGGTACTTAATACTTATCTGATTAATTTCTTATTCAAAACATTTGGTTGATAATAAACGGTTTTATATCAGTAAATTATTTATTTATAAATTTTTACTATTTAGAATGGCTACAATAATAATCGTTTAATGTTATTTATTATTTATAAACTTATAAGTTATAACTCATAATTGAATGACTATTTTAAGACAACCAAGACTGCCTTAAATTTAGTCAAATGTTAGATAAATGTTTCAATTGTGTTTATATATACATAAGTACATTTAATATATGATACTAACTTTAGCTATTGTAGCAATATAATATTGGATTCCACAAAAGGAAAATAAACTTTAAAAGGATCACAAATACTTAATACTAAAATACATTGTAGCTATTATTTTAGTCATGGAAATCAAAAATATGAGACCAAATAGGAAAAATAATTTTCATTATAGAAGTTAACCTATGATTTATATGTTTTGTTCAAAACCTTTGTACGGTTACTCCAAAAAAAACAAAATATTACTGAATCCTTTTTCTTTAAGAGTAAGTATGTATTTATCTGTCTACCTATTTCAGTAGTATTTTGACAATGTAAAGTATTATGTAATATATTATGTCTATATTATTTAAGAACATATATTCAAACAGCTATTTGATTAAAATATTCAATTGCTTGTTGTATAATTGTATTTTTAAAATTAACCGTTCTCAAATATACATGATTATATACTTAAATTATTTTAAAAATTAATACATCACTATCATATAAAATCTATTATTTTTATTTCTTCACTTATTCGTATACCTACATATTTTATTATATTTTTATAAAATCTATCAGTTCTTCCAAAGTTGTATTGAGCGTCTTAATAAATATTGTAATAATATAATTATACTATCCATTTAAATTATATTGTAATATAATATTTTCCAATAATCTAAGCTTATACTATATGTCTATATCGATTTGTATTAATATATAAAGAATAGTATTGAATAATATGGTTTTAACACGGAGCATATGTATTTTATATACCTATAAGATATAATTGTAATTACATAATATTAAATATAATAGCCTTAACATTTAAAATAAATTATTATCAATAAGATTACGGATATCTAATGCATGTCGAAAATTTCTTTGACGTCGTTTATGGTTTTATTATTTGGTCTCTTCAATTTCGCCACCAGTTTAAATGTATCTTCAGTATTCTTGCACGAGATGAAATGGCACTGTTCTTTCCTTGTTGCGGCTCTTCTTACCTGAGCCAGTTTTTTTGCGATCTCAGGAGGTAGAATTATTTCCATCATTCTGCAATCAAGAAAATTAGAAAATCACAATTATTAATAACGCAGTTGCAGTAAGTAGGTATATTAGGATATCTTAAGGTCCGTTTTTCGTACTGTTTCGATTTGAAAGAGTTATTTTACTTGAAATTCGTCTTAAGCCGTTTTGATATTAGGTATATCGAATCGCGTGGACGAAAAATTCATCGGCCCGTGAAAATTAGTTGAAATAAAAGGTCACAAAGTAGTTAGGTAATCCCATATTATACTAATATGTATTCAAAGAATATAGCCTGTGTAGGTAGACATTGATTTTATTAGCGGCAAGGCACAATGTATTTTCCTACCCAAGTGAATAATATAATATAAGTATCATGTATTATATATATCTTCATTAATATCACTTCCTTGATGAAATAGGTAGATAATAATATTTCCATTTGATTAAATTTGATTATAATACCAACATTTTTGTTTCCAAAAGTAATTCAAATGTTTTTTAAAATTATTATAAAGATCAATTTACTTGAAATTTGATTTGATTTTATAACGAGTAGATAATAAATAATTAGACTCTTAATGCCAAATGAGTTCATTAATATTAAAATAAAATATTATTGAGTGATAGTCATGTACGTAAAAACCAATTGATCCATTTATACAGGAAGAGGTGATTACATTTTTCGTACCTACTCTAACAGTATCAGTAAATTTAAAACGGTCAGTACATAAGTTCTAGGGTTTTATTGTTTTATGGATAAATAAATGTATAATAATGGTTTCACGCCTTATTGACATATGTCAAAGTAGTTTTGATTTTACAAAAACAATTTTATAACAAAATTCTATTATTTTTCTTATTTAATATTTTTAAATTCTAGCGAAGAAGAAATAAATATTAGTTATAAAAGTACTCAGGTACTACCTATAATTTTTTTTTTTTTTTGTTTCAATGTATTTTTAATTTTTTTATTTGATAGTATAGATATTTTGGTAGGTAGGTTTACAAATTATAATATTTTATATTCTGTTGGACAATTTTTAAATTTCATTATACATATATATTATATATATTATATATTCTGATATACAGAAAAAGCTTCTAAAATATTATCTAAATACGACAAAAACCAGTATAGTACCTAATGGGCTTGCTTCCCACTTGCATGGATCGCATGGCTCTTCCGACTTCACAGGCTATTCTCTCACTACAGTCTTTACCATCGATCGATTCGGTGACGAGCTTAGTAAGCGAGGCAAGTTCCTCGGGTGCTCGTTTCAGAACCGTCTTTGAGCTCAGCGCGGATATGGGAAGTCTCGGTATAAACATCAGCGCACTAAGGAAGACCACAGCTACGCCTACGAAACCGGCCATGGCAACAAACAATGGTTGAACTTTTGGTTTGATAACTTGATTTTCCTGTTGGTTCATGTCCATCATGTCAATCCCTGAATTTTGACCATTCTGTTGGCTGTTATCGCTCTGCTGATTCTGCAACTGTTTTATGACATTGTTGTCCAACGGGTAAAAGAAATAATTGTAACCACCGATCGTTCCGTCCGGTGGTTTCATAGGATCGCCTGTGCAACAAAAATAATAGTGTAATATATTAATACCTATGTGTATTTAGTGTTCTAGTAAAAGAATACTTTACATCGTACACGCACTAATAGAGTAGGTATACAGATAATTCATTTGAAAATCAATAATATTTTATAATATTACATATAACAGTGATATATTTCTCAGCAACATTTTTTGTGCTATAGTATTTTATTATTCTAGACGAAAAAGTTTTTAGGTTTAGAATTAAATTATACCCGTATTATTTTAACTTATGGATGGTTGAAGAATAATAATGTATAGAGTCTATACAATTATAAATATGTATATTCAAATACATATAAATAATTATTATAAAATTATAAATCATAATGACTGTTTCACAATGAAATCCTCGTTTATGAAAATAACTATATTCATCTCGTAGAGATACTTGATTGTGGTACAAACAAAAATATAATAATAATATTTCTAAAATCATCTTTATTCGAAAAAAAATAAAAATTTGGTGAACTCATTTTCAAACTTGCTATAGGTACTTTTATAAGAATTTATACGAGTCTCAAAAATTAAAATTTACTAAAATATTATAAAAATACCTATATATTATGGCTTCAAACCAATCAAAACTAATAACGATAAAATTGTTTTTACCAAGTTATAATCATATGTGATTTAAAACGTCTAAATTAAAATATTCAGTAGTTACTAGTTACAATCTTATTTAAGTCTATAGATTGATAACCTATAGGTTGGTATAAATTTAGATATTCTTTAAGATTTTTATGCTTTTAAAATAGGTATTTTACAAATATTGTAATCAAAATATTTATTATTATATATATATCATATATTTATTATTATTTAATTATATATGTATATGTTGTACTGTATATAAGATTTTATTTTCTCATTTCAATTGAAAGAATATTTCTGATATTTTTTATTTTTATTTTTTAAATTATTTTAGTTACCTACCAGAAAAAATTATTTTCTAAGAAAATGCCTATTTACAGTGAAATAAACGATTTCAAAATCTAAACTGTAGATTAAATACATTTTCTAAAACTATATACCTGTAAGCAAAAGTTAGTTAGGCAGTTTTATAATTGATACTTGATAGCTATTACGCGACTGGGTAAATGTAAACGTAATGTAATACAGCATTTTATGATTATATTTTGAATTAAATTTACCAGTCGTAAGAACGTTGACCAGATTCTGTGTTTGTGGACTATTCGGTATCGAGACAAACTGTTGAGGAGCTTGTTGAGAAAGTATCTTGTTCTGTGATTCGGCAGAGTCGGGGTTCAAAAATTTCAAAAGTGTTTCGGCCTGATTGTTGTTCGCATTCACCTGATATTGTAAACATAATGATTAATACACGAATATAATAGTGAAACACATTATTACTTATTTATAAGGCAGATGATTTGAAGCATTTGCATATTTTTTTGCATAGTCACAAATATAGCAGGGTACGAAACAAATACGTTTCATGCATTCACTAAGTTTGTTTTGAAATTTTATTTTACATCTAAATATATATTTTAAGTACTTTTTGTTTTTGTTTTTAAAACATATTTAACATAATTCAATTTTTCCCACACCGATGTTTTTATTCCAAGAAACATAGCCAAAATGTTTGGATAAAAAATTTTTAATTAATAATTTTTGTCATATTATATTGTTTTTGACTGTCCACGGTTACATGTATTTCCTAGAAGTGCTTGGGGATCATCGATCAGGCAATAATATTAATTTTTTGTAATTAATTTTATTAATATATATATATTAGGTAGGTAATTGTTTTGACTTATTTTAAATTTTATTAATATTTTTAAATTAAATCGCAAAAAAATTTTTAATTGAATGTTGCCATGAATGCTTGAATATTTAGTGCTTTTTTATGGCCACAAGTCCTCTGCCCTACTTATTAACAACACCCTGGTCCGATTGCCAAGGGGCAAGGATCACTTACATTCGGTCCGTTATAATTGAACGGTTGTTTCGACAGTATCTTTATTTCGTTGGATTGGCTCGAGTACGGTATATCATCGGGTATGTATTCCTCAACGTCGATCCGATCGCCAGGTATCTTGCGGTTTGCGGTGTGCGCAGGTTTGCGTAAGTTTCCCATGACATTTTTCAAGAATTCGGCACCGGACTGCGTATTGGTCGATTTGATACTGTCCCCAATCGCAACCGAATACAGAAGTAATTGTACCGCGAATAAGTATAAAACCGATATCCGGACACTTTTACTACAACTATACAACAACAAAAAAATTCATTTTTTATTAAAGTTGATTAGTATAGAAGGTTAACTACTGTTACCGATTGACATGTTAACATTGTTAATATCATCATAAGACTATATTATATTTAGTAGGTTCAACAACTACAACATGTCTATTAATAACAATAATAGTCCACCCCTTGTGTTGTAGGACAAGAACAAGTAAAGTAAATAATATTCTCGGATATAGGACAACTAAAATATGTATAAATAATAGACATACTGCGATACCAGGGGCAGTTGATCTTGAGTTTTACCTTTTCCGGGTACACTACTTTCTGCTAAAATATCAGATGCATCGCGCTAATTCGCTTTACAACTTGTTTTCGGCACGAATAAAATACCGCGAAATTATTATTTAATTATTCAGCAGTAAAATATATCGCTGGTTAGATTTCACTCGACTGGTGATCGTGCAATCTTTTTTTTATTTTTTATTTTATCAAATTGTACATTACAAGTTATGATATATTATATGGAAAATTACAGCTCGATTAATTTAACCCAATAAGTAAAGCTTGTGGTGGGTTAAATGAGTTACAGTATATAATGACTAAATAAATAAATAAATAAAATAAATTAATTGTACATGTTGACATATAGGTATACTAAAAATAAGTTTTACACATGACATATTATAATTAAGTTTTCATTTACACAAATTCACTTAATAACCAATTTTTAACAATTATTTTAATGTATTTAATATTATTAGATTTTGAAGTATATTGATCAAAAATATTTTTTTTAATATTTAAAAATAAAGAGTTATACATAACTGGACCTAAGTAATCAATAAATCTTTGGCTGAATTGTTTATTTGTGTATTTAATACTTACATCATATGCCCTAAATTCTCTTTTGTTTTCAGATTTATGTATACACTGTTTAGAAATATTAACAATTGCAAAAAACTTATACAGCACTTTAACTGGCAACACTCTTAAAGTTTTGTAATTAAGTGAAGATGAGCCTTGTCTCTCTTTTTTATCTAAACATATTCTTACCACTGAGTTCTGTTGAACTATTAGAGGTCTAATTGCATTTCCCGCACATCCTCCCCAGATTATCAAACCATATTGCATAATAGACTTATATAGAGCTTCATATACAGTACGCATGACTTCCATATGTAGAATTTTGTTTAATTTATAGAGTTTGAAAATCATTACACCTAGAATTACTACTCTTGCCGAATATCTAATTAAAAATGGTCTTGAACTAGTTTAGATGGGTTTAACATAGATATATTATATAATTTAACGAAGATCAAGTAAGAAAATTAAACAAATCAAAGATATCCCACAAAATACCTCAAAATCACTGAAACTTGATTCTACTACCATTAATGTACGTTTTTACATGATAGTAATTAATATTATATACATTATGCTATGCGGCCATGTGAGTTGTAACATTAATTTATAATAATAATATAATTTCCAATACGACTATACAAATTTAAATATCATCGGATATAATATCTATTGTTTTATTCTACCATAACACATTGTAATTATAATGCTACAGGTAACTTAAACACATTTTTATTTTTATTTCTATCTAGTTTTTTCTTTAAATATCTTAATTGTTAATACTTGTCACTTTATAGTTCATTTCAAAACTATAAGTTTTGGTGATCAATAGGATAATCAAAATACTAGGCATTTATTAATTTATACTGTATAAATTTGAATAAAAAAAAATACTTCATCTGTTTATTTTACTATGATGATAAATATTTTTATTAAGGTCTTTGAACCAAATAAAAATAAATAGTCCACAAAATTATTAGCATATTTATGAATTCAAACGTATTTAATAATGTTTAGATCATTCAAACGATACGCAGTGTACATGAAGTTGGTATCTATAATATAAACCATGTCAATTTAATATCTAATCCAAGTTTATTTAAATTAATTTCAGATTTAAAATACTATAATATATTAAATAATAATAATAGTAATAATACTAACAATATTCTGCCTCAGCCTCAATAGGGTACCAACACATTTCCGAATCAATTATTTCCTACAAACATGCACTAGGTACTTTCGGGTGTCTCAACATTTTGTAAACATTTAACAAATAATACAATTTTTAAACGAACCTACTAATTAGTAATTATATATCAGTGTTGTATACAATTAGTGTTTACAAACCATAAATAGATAATATTTTATTGGTGTAGATTTAGATGTTAAGCGTGCGTTGTAGTTTTTACGTACCAAAGTAAGCCGAAAGTGGTTAAATGATTCTTATTGAAGTCAATAAGTCAAAGTATGATGCATCAACGTATTGAAAGTTCAATCGATGGTGTATCGTTTGGTGAGGCTATAAACTACATAGACGCAGTATTGGATTAAGTATTATATTTAATTTACTTCTTGTTACGAATAGGTAGCGTGATTTCTCCTTTATATTAAGTACAAAAAATGATTCATCGGAAATAATAGACGTATAGTCATTGAATTCCTGTTTATATTGTTAGCTGAAATAATTTTCGTTTCCAATTTCCTCTATCACATATCAAATCAATGACTCAGGCGTCGTCGTCGCCGTGCTAAAAAAAACGCGCAAAATTGCTAATCATTTGTACACTCATTCTAAAATTATTGATACATTCCAACTATTTTTTTCAATTATGCACTGTTGTTTATTAAGTACTTTCTACTCTTTTGCTCTCAATACTGTTCAAATTTCATTATTTTCATAGATTAATTACTAGGTACGTATATATATATATACATGATATTCTGCTTATATACCTACTTAATTATCTATATGCATAAAATATGGTATAAGAATATGTTAGAATAGTTTTGGATTAAATTGCGTTGTGTGTCATTATAAAATCGTCGTCCGTAAACATAAACAGGTATAAACATATACAATATAGTATATATACAATTCATTTTCTAAAATTATACGCTTAAATGATTTATTGTTACACAAATATTTATTTTCTCTTTTATAATAAGTCATACACATCTATATATATATATATATATATATATATATATGTGTGTGTGTATGTGTGTGTGTATGTACTTCCAAAATAATATTTGTTTACACGGGTAACTTATAAAATTTCATACTCTGATACTCATATTATTTCGCATTGTTGTAACATTAAATAAGTAATTTTGATTAAACCATTGGTTATAAAAATACGATTAATAAAGTTGATGTAATACTCATATAAATGGCGTTAAACGATCTATAAAAATGTTTATAAACATTTTATAATAATATTTTTCGTGAAAAGAAATTATCATGGTTAGATCTTATAATTCGTATTTCGATGAATTATTACAAATAATTTATAGTGAGTAGGAACAATTATAATTATTGTTAGTATGGCCCTATTAAATAAAATATTGATTATAAAATTAACTTCAACATTTTTCAAACATCACAAAAAATATTAAATAGGATTTTTTTTTAATGTAAATTAATTATAACACAAATATATAATTATGAGTACCAATATTTGGTGCAGCCATTTGTTTTGTTTCACACATTTTAGCGTACAATTTAAAATATCAATGTATTATTATTTTAAGCACATAAATAACTGGAATAAATAATTGAGTTAGAAACTAGACGATATTGAACGGATTGTAAATTTTTAATTCTCTTGTAAGTTATAAATTATACATAGAATTAAAAATTATGAGACTTCAACATGAAGCTATACATTTGAAATTTCCATAACTATTGGACGTAACCTTCGATTAAATTAAATTAATTTGAATTTTATCAAATAAAATTAGCATCTAATTTTGTTATGTTAATAGGCAGAAATACTGAAATAATTAATATAGGAAGATATCCATCCAATATATAGTTCTTATTTAGAAAATTCTTTAAATTAAGTCGACGAATATGACTGATCACTGGTAAATGTTAAATGTCAATATAGGTTGTCGTGCATTAAGTTAAAATGCATTTTGTAGAACAGGCGTATTAATAACCTAAATTTACTTCTGAAAAATGTAGGTAGGTAGTATTTTATATATGTCTAAACTTGTTTTGCCAACTACTTCAGAAAAAGTTAATGCTACATTATATTTGTCAACTCTTTAATAGACTATAGTTAAAAACTACACTACAATATCAAAACCTAAAAATCGTTAAATGATAGTTAAAAACAAAATGTGAAAGTCAGTCGAGACTATCGGAGGTATTCTATAGGGATTCACAATTAATTAAAATTTAAAAATAAAAACACCTATAAACACTTTGAAAAAAACATCTAGGAGTTAAAATGTGGTTGTCATTTTGTTAGGTTATAAGTGTAAGTTTATTTTACGTAGTTTCGGTAGTTTAATTATTTAGTATGTCTCAACTCGCAAGGAAATACATGTAGTAGGTATTCTTTAATATAATATTTACCTACATAGTTAAGATTGTATAAAGGTGCTAATTCTAATTTGGAAATGTAATTTTTGGAATGTAAGTATATTTTTATTTTAGAATGTATAAAAAAACAACTGTATCAAAATTAGTTAAATTGGTTGCTAGTGATTTAGCATTTTATCTAATACAAGTTGTAGCAAAATTTAAAATATGTAGAACACGAAAAAGATTTAATGATTTTTTGATTGCGCAAAATAGGCACTTATTATACAGCTAATGATGAGAAAAATGCTAGCCCTACATATTTTCTTGTAATCTGAGGCCGAATACTTAGTTGATTAGATACTTGCTGTAAACAGTGTTTACAATAAGCAATGAGCAATGTAGTTTTTGAAAACATTGGTAAGCTAAGACTCATAAAATATATATGACTTGTTCAAATGTAAAAACAATTTATATAAAATATCATACACCAAGAAAGACAAAAATTAATTGATAAAACTTATTCATAAGATGACTTGAATGTTCAAAAAAATTTTGGGAAAATATCTTCATCATTTCTTTAGGCTCTAATATTTTTAATGTTAAATAATAGTGCACTGTACTTTTTGTGATGGACTATCAACATAAAATAGTGTATTTATTGTTTTAAATTTGAATAACTCTATTTTTCGAAAAACTACTCAGATTAGTTCTTGAAATTTATAATAACTAATTTATTGTTATTTTAATAACTGATAAATGTGTTACATGCAACGTATTAAGAAAAAAATACATTGAACAACTAACAATAGTAAATCCAATATTACCATAACATACTATAATGCATAAAATTGAATTAAAAATTTATCTATAACTGCTACTTTTTCACACGAATAATCAAATTTTGATGTCCCAATCAATTAAAATCTAAGTAAGCACATAATTTAAATTAAAAATAGTTAGTACTTTAGTCCGAACTCCTTAAAAGATATCCAACTATCCATTTCACATTCACCTACAAATATATGGTACGTTTTTACATAGCAATCAGATAAATATTATTTTTATATTGTGTGGAAGCAAGTTGTAATTGTATGATTTAACGGGGTCCGTGGACTAAATTGAAATATTATAGAATAGGTACATTGCATAAACTATATAAAGATTGTGGATAGTATTTAATATTTTCTTAAATGTCTCATTTCAATTAAATGTATTTGTAGATAAATGATGGATGATAATATAAAATGTAATAAGTACCTACTGATAAAATTTACCTGATCCAATACTTTTAAATTTTGATTCTTCAATTATATATAAAGAAAAGTGGCTTATCTTTCAAAAAAATTTCATTAAAAGTAGATATATTTAGTTAAGTTTTCTTTAATAGCATGAACATATTAATTGTACAGCCAAAGTGAAATGAAATTAAAGTGCAGTTACCTATGTAGTAGCCAATAGGTACGTATAAAATATTTTAATTGATTATAATTTTAATTATATGAAGTATTTGTAATATCTGCATCAGTTAAAAATGCTTCGAGTGATTATTGAATATAGGTAGACATTAAAGTAAAGAGTATATCACTATAAAAGTCACATTATAGTATTATAATTAATACAATTTGAAATATATTTCAACATTTTAGTTGAAGTTTTTTGAAATCTTTATTATTATTTGTACTTTTTTACTTTTAATTTTTCAATTTAACTCGACTATTTGTATGCAATATTATTAGGCTAAAGCAGCAAGTGAAATCTTTTATTGGAATACCTACGTATATGTCGTGCACAGGAAATACATGTCGAAACCCGTTTTATTCTGGTTGTTCCAAATGGAACAATTTTTTTGGTTTGGCATCAATTCAACAGAGATAGAAAGGAAAACAAATAGTAAGTAAATTATATTAAAAATTAAATGCAAAAAGTTGTATATTTAAGTCCAAAGTATATACAAAATGAATTGGCATGTGAATGTTAAAAACATTTTCTTTTTTTTTTACACTAGTTAAAATCGAAGCCTTGTTTGTTTAATAAAATTGAAAAGGAAAACTAATCGCTTAAAGTTTTTATAAGATACTATTTTATTTGTTGTTAATAAAAGTACGTTGAATTTATTATTCATTTAAGTGCCGACATTAATAATCTTGAAATTATAATATATACAAAAATAGTTAGAATTTTATCAATTGCTTGAAAAAGTATACGTATTCAGTTTCCAAATTAAAATAATAATTAATGTGTATTATAATTATAATCATAAACTAGCGAAATGAGTAAAGTACATTTAAAAATTACCAATTTGATTTTTTCAAATCTTTATTGTGTAATATCTACTTAAATGAAAAATGTTCCTTAAAGCCGAAAACCATGTCTGTGAATATAGATACAACTAAGCCAACAAATGTACACGTTTAGAAACGGATTGGCTATATTGTAACACCATTATAGTCGACAAAATGCCGGAAAATAGTTTCTAAATTTATAATCAAGTAGACAATTATCTATTATTAAACATGATAGCATTTTCTATGCCTTCTGATCTGTTTATAATATTTTGCAAATGGTAATGACCTCGCCAACAATACGTATTGAAGTAACTGATAATTTGTTTAACTAGTGTATAATCAATTATGACTCACTACTGCAATACCTACCTGACTACGGTACAAATATGTTGACATATATGTGTATAAAATAGTCTAATAGAAATTAGAAATCAATTTTTGTTTACCGTTTCAATCTACAAAAACAATTGAATTGAAATATTTCATTTTTTTGTAACGATTGACACAGGGTAAAATCGTTTTATTCGAAACATTGTTCGCTGAGATGTGTGTTAATTTATTAAAAATTAATAGCTAAAAATATCATTATTCAAATGCAATGAATCAACTGTGAAGTAAATATGCACAATAATTATTTCCATTAATTAAAACTATAATTAAGCTGTATATAGAATATGTGTAATGTATATATGAATAATATGTAAAAAGGTTAATAATGTATTCTTGGATGGAACTTTATTTATATCCATCTAATTACTCTTAAATACAAATATATATGTATATATTTGATATTATATTTATGATTTTGTTGAATAATAATAATACCATATTTTACCAACCAAAATCAAAAATAATTACTTTTTATTTTGTTTAGAAACGAAACACGTGGTTTAGGTGTTCGAAGTCATGGTTATATTTTCACTTTTTTTGAATGTTAGCAATGTTTGAACTTAACACAATATTTTTAATTATATTATTTATAAAAAGCATTTTTTCTTCCTCCACATATAATAATATATGCCATGTTTAAATATTTACATTTACACTCAAATATTATTGAAAAGGAAAAGACATTGTGGGTTCTTATTCTTGATCCACTTCCAAGTACAGTTCTATTTCAGTTATATTATATTTATATCTATGAAATATGAATGTCAAAAATGTGTTCAATTTCGATGAAAATGTAATGAACAATAGGTTCATAGATATAAATCATGTTCCTATGTATGTTATAATATTAACACTACACTTTTCACTAAATTGATTTAAAAAAAAAATTGGTAAAAATATCTTTTATGCCAGCGAAAAATACAATGATAAAAAAATACAATAATCTATTCAGTTTATACAGTTTCTAAAAATATACAACTTTTTTCAGTCTTTTTACGTAATAATGTAGTATAATGTTCAAAAGTCAAAAAGTTAATAATGTGATAGCAATTAGAATATATTAAGGGGTCATTTGAAATCCCGTTTGGTATAAAAATAGTGGTGAAAAAAAAGTTTTAAGTATTTGGTTTTAGAATTCAGAATATAGTAAAAATATTTTTTTTTTTTTTTTGAATTCAGAACTTATGAATAAATTATAGGTACTTAAAAAAAATTAATTACTAATTCTAATTATTGATCTAATGTATTAAAAATGTTTGAGTCATTTACTTTAAACGTTAAACATAATAGCAAAACCACAAAAAAATAAATCTAATTTAATTTTCTAGTACCTATCCGATTATGTTTTCTAAAAACACAGTACAAAATATTAAATACTTTACATTATTTAATAGAGAAAATAAAAAATGAAATACAATTCAGTTAATTAAGCCAAGCATGGTCTATGTACATTTAATATCCAATATTTTGGCAACAAAATACATACTCAATTATCTAAAATTATTTTGGCACAATGTATCTATATAATAGCATCAGAAGAAACTAAAATCTTTATGAAAAATACAATTTTCTTTCTCCAATCACGATTCTATTAAATTAATTTTGTTGAGGGTAACTTTATTTTCAACTTGCATTGAGCTAATGACATTTAAAATAAATATAGTTTAGTTTGCATTTATAGGTGTCAAATGTATTCATTCAAAATTGCCAATTAACAAAGTGGGATGGGTCTTATATTTTTATGCATTCTACAACAAACGAATTTAAATCTCTAGAGTCTAAAGTAAATTAAATTGTACACTTTTTGTAATTGATTTCTTAGTAATACTGTCATTTGAATTTGAATTTTAGTAGAAAAATAAGAGATTGCATTAAAAAAAATTAATTTCGAGAACATGGTTTAGTTCGACTTCCAGAAAGTTTTAACTGTCATTATCAAATTAATTTAATTATGTCATCTGGCATATACATTTACAGTCACTTACTCATCGTCCATCATGTGCTTAATAATATAATATTTATTAATTTAACGCTCTTCATTACCATTGTTAAAAATTAATTATTGATTTTTTTTACTTAATTATTATTGATCTTTTAAAAAATCATGAGATATTTATTTCTTTAAGTTATAAGTCCGATAATACGGGACTTTTATCCAACATTTTTGGGTGGGTAATTTTTTATTTGTTGTGACTAAAAATAAAATTTAGTTTCAAATTTTAGGCCTATCAGAAATTACAAAGTAAAACAATAGCGTAAACAGTACATATTAAACATATAAATACATATATACATACATTAATTATTCAATTGTGTTTCAATAATTTATATAATTCATATTATGATTGTATATACTCACAGTCGTATCATTTTGATCGTAGGTGCAAAGCGGCGTCTGAGTGAATTGTTCGAGTCCCACCGCTATATCACATGAATGTAACGAAGATAAAAGTACCATATAAATAAAACATCGATGAAAATTGATTCTTTTTTTCTTTTTTATATATATATATCAACGCGAGAATCAAACGATTTGATCCAATGCGTGTCGGCGGAATGGAAAGAAGAACCAAAAAATGTCTGTACCTATCGGTTTTTCAACAGTCAATCGACCGGCGCCTGTACGTCTTATACAATATACGAAAGTGCAATGTATAAAAATCGAATTATTATTAATACCGATATTTCCACGAGTATTTTTAGAAGTCTCAAAAAAAGGATTGCGGATCGTGCGTATGTCGCGTACCTCTAGACGTACGGCCAGAACTTTTTGTCGTTTTCGGGAAGTTTTTTTTTTCTCACAATATTACGTATTGTTCGTTGGACGCCGTCTCCTGCAGTTCACCGCGGTTTACAACACTACAGCTTGTACGGGTAACGACTAATCGCTGGGACGAGAAACCGGCGCGTGTGTGGTGCCCGGTACGATGGAGATTACTACCTCTCACACTCGCACACACGTGCGCACGATACTCTGGTATAATATAAATATCTAGGTCAAATACGTGCGTATGCCGGACGTTCGATTCGGAACTGGTTCCGTGACACTGTGGCCTATAAACGATTTTACTCCGATGCACCTCGATACGATTATTGTAATATTATTATACCCGCCACCGCTGCCCACCGTTTCACCGCGCGCGTACATCGTTTCCCTCCCCGACCGCTTTTTTTTACCATCATGTATTACGTATGCCGACATTTTCCGTCCCTCACGTTTTCCCAGCATTCCGCATCCCACGCCCGTCGACGGTATGGTGCATTTCCGTACACTAAGTGACAGCGTCAGGCCCTTATATCGGCGTGTATTCTATAATACAATATACCCGGCACATAGGTGTGAAAACCATTACCTAATCATCACCGCCACGAGAGTATTGCAATCCATGTGACGAGCTGCTACACGACCTATGTTCATGTTATCCTCGTAAACGTGCAGACGATCTTCGCCTTCCGACCTAGACCTCTGTGACCTCCACGGTCCAGTGATGTATGCGATTCGATTTAGTACTTAACGCATGCCGTAGTGGATCGCGCGTACACGTTTTAATAATATTAATACACCTATATACACTGTTCAAGAAACGTCTATGGTCAACGTTATAAACGGTTTTGACACTTCGGTTTAGAATCGTTGATTTTTGTACACAATATAATGTTTGTTTGGACATTCTCGAGTCTTACGTCGATTTATTTCTCGATGTTTTTTTTTTTTTTGATATTATAAAATGTGAAAGTTTCTTCATTTTATATCCACCCCTATGATTTCAGAATGTCAGCAGAATACGTTTTGGTTAATACTGTGAAACCATAGCTAGTTCGATGGAAATTCTTTTCGATACAATCATAATATTGTATTCTGAACGTTATTCTGGAACCCGTTTAAATATAATATTCCTTTGGATTCATGTGATTTCTTCTTGGCATATTTTCTTTGTTTATGTATACGAGCACAGTACCTATGTTTTTTTTCATACGATTAAAAATTCACTTTTTAATTATTAACTAAGTATGCCTTGCAGTATGTGTTGTGTTAATGCGCATAATTGTAGAAAACGGCAGTACTAGTAGTAGTTAATTTTAATAAATAATTGTATGCCATTTCACGCACTATAATGATCGAAAAACTATTTTTTGCAGACCTGAGGTTTGCCTAAGAGTTATTAGCGAACGAATGAATTTATTATTATTATTACAATATTTGTTTACTGCCTGGTTAAAGTAGAGCATTTAATAAAATATTATAGCTATTAGCAGTTAACAACTAACACTTTTTTATATAATATTTACCGACCTATTCATCACAATTTTCAAAAGTTTTTTAGATCTGACAAATAGTTGTCCATTAATAACTTGTTAATAAAGTAACCACCACAAAATGCTCTGCATATATTTTTCGTATGATATTTTTATCTGTTCAAAAATACTATTATATCCACCCTGAATATTATAACACATTCAAAACACAATAATTATCTATTCCTGTTTGTATGGTTATGAACTTTTCAGCTGTTAATCATTAAATCATCATAATGCTGATCAATGCACACCACAATCGCACAGTGTACGCCATACCACCACGGTTATTTGCCATAAGTCGCCTGCATTGTGTATATAGGATAGTGCAACATTGAGCGTATAGTATATTTCTTATTCTATAACTATACAACAGTACATGTCCAGAGTATATAAAGAATCTAAGTTAAAAATTATTTCGCTAATTATTCAATACAATTTGGAAGTCCATTTTTTTAAAATATTTTCATAGATTTTCAAATATTGTTATCCCAAACATATTTGAATACGTATAAAAAAAGTTTTAAAATAAATGGTTTATCTGGCTCGTTATAATAAGGTAATAAATAATAATTACTGTTTTATTTATTAAATGGTCTAATGGCTTTATCAATTTATGTTGTTTATTATAGCTCTCTTCACGTAAAGATAGTTTTAATTAAATTAAAACTTGGAATACTCATTGATATGAAAATATTTTAACAGCTAGTGTATTGCACCCGTTTAATGTTTAATATAACCTTAAAATCGGCGAAAATCTGCAGATTAAATTATATCGGAGTTGACCGTGACCTAGACAAGATTATACAATAATTAAATGGGGTAAAACCAAAAATGAATTAACAACAAAGTACATTAGCCACAAAAATAGTTAATTTTATTCTTTAGTTGTAATGGGTTTGAAGACTAATTTGCGATTTGCTCCTTGCTTGGAATTATATATTTACATCACTTAAGTACTGATAAGAATAAAGTTTGCATACATCATCATGTTCTACTGCCCATCGCTACACGTAATTTAACATATCTACCATGTCCTATTGTCATGTGAGAATCATCAGCTCGTATGTTATTTACCCATGTAGAAAATGTTGTCTTTGTTCCATAAAACATTCTGATATAGGTATAATCTAAAATTTTAACTTTACATTTTAATTTTAGCTGTGCTAAATATCACCCATGGTTTGTTGAGCCTTCTTCATATGCAGCCATTATGAATTTACATCTATTTTACAACTTATATAATGTTTTATTTTCAATTCATGAAGTTAAATTGAAGAAGCTTTGCAGAGCTTACTAGAACTAAACAATTAAACCAGTTGTAAGACTTTCGCTAATTTATCTCAGTGCCTATAATAGTCTAATCTCTAATGATATAATGTAAAATATTATTATTCTTTGTATGATAAATATTATATTATTAATATGTATTTCTAGTAAAATGATTACGGGTATAATATAATTATGATCTTTCCAGACAGTAAACGAAAAGTTAATTATTATGTTTATTTGTAGTACCTATACATGTAGTCATGGTCCACGCCGATGTAGCAAAAAACAACAAATATATATTATATAGTTCGCGTGTTAACCGCTTAGTATCATCACTTTCATTAATCCTGTTGGCTGTAATAATTATGCAGCCAAACCGTATGTGAAATTGAAATAGGTTAGATAGGTAGGTAAATACATAATTATTTTTAATGACGGTAAATGTGTATAGTGTGTATTATTGATAGGTACCAAAAACTAATTAAATTAGATTTAGGTAAACATTTTTACCGACTAAAACTAATAATTTATTGTAAACAACACAAGTATTAATAACTTAGACACTAATTATTTTATGCACGTGGAAGACAGTTTATAGTAAAGGAAATAGTTTTTTACGTAAATACAATCTAGGAATATACTATATAATCAAGGCGCAGAAAATATATTGCATGTCATTTTTCATTGTACGTAATTTTTAGCTCACGGTGTTGTAGATGTATCTACTGGTATACATAATTTCTTGTTCGGCGATTAATAATAATGATGATGATTTTATTAGAATATACCTTCTGTATGTATTATTTTATATATATTCAGGGTCTGCTTTACCAATAGACTGAATAGGTTACAGCCTCGGGCGCCAATCGATTAGTGTTAATTTGGGGGCACCACAAAATAATTTTTATGAACGTAAAAGCCGTGATTGAATAATTTATTTGTTTATTTCAGCATAATCAAATAACATTTATAATCTTATTAAATTAAAATATATTAATACGTATACCAACTGAGCTGTGCTCGTAACTGGTATACGAAGCTCTTATAGTTTTAATAATTATTAATTTGTTTAACTTAAAATAATCATACAATTAAAATATAACTTAGTTCATTCGATTTAATACATAGTATTAAAATATATTATTAACCCAAAGTTACATCAATGTTACATAGAAAATTTATAATTATACATATTGATTTTTAGTAATTATATTAACACATACATTCTCATCAAGCTCACTAACTATTTTAATTTTATTTTTAATAATTATATCATTAGTATTATTTGAATGAGTTTCACATATTTTGACTCATTACTTCTATATTTAGATAATTAAATATTGTTTTACTCATATACTCAGGAGAGTTTCTTGAACTGATTAATAATGTAAATGATGGTTTAATGAATTTCCTTATTCTTGTGTCTATAATTTTTGTAGTGTTAAGTATGTGCATTTGTATGGATTTTATTAGAATTTATCTAACGTATAGTTTATAAATAGGTAATAAATTTGTATGGTTAAATAATTTCTCTGATAGGTAATTTAATGGTAGGGAGAAAGCTACTTTAATAAACATTTTATGGGCAGTATTTTTTTGGGTAGTATTTAATGCATTGACATCTGATCTATGCATGCCTTCCCAACATGTGATGCCATATAATAAAATTGAATTACACAATGCCATGTATATTTGTCTTATGATTTTTTTTTATCAAAAAATCAAATTTTGTAAAATAATACTGTTAAGGTCCTCATTTTATTTTTAATGTTCTGTACGTGTTCTGTTAATTTCAAGTTGAAATCAACTGTCACTCCTAAATATTTAAATGATAACACCATTTTAATAGTTTTACAATTGCAATTTGATATATTACTGTCACATTTGTGTATTATGAAGTTGTATCCATTTGGGAGTTGTGATCGAATTGTGACTATAAGTATAAACACTGACTTACTTATAATAAGAAATAACAAATTTTTTTCATCCAATTATAGATACACCATAGATCAACTTCTACAGTTTGTTTTAATATTCCCCAGTTATCTTCAATATTTACTAGAGCTATATCATCAGCAAACATAAATAGTTTTCTTTTTTATAAACCGGTATAGAATTAATGGTTATAATGGGCACCTACATAAATTTTATTTTAAGAAGAAAAACTAATTTTTGTTTGGATGTAAATATTGTTTTTTCATGAATTTACTTAATCAAAAAAAAAGAAGAATAAAAATATATGTACTTTTTACTGCTTATTTTTAATTTTAATTAATTATGTCCAGTTTTGAATTGAACTTAAAAACAATAAATCCAAAATGAGTGATATCAAATAGAATAAGAAAATAAAACCGGATATACTTACATCATTATGATTAATATAAATGAAAATTGTTAATCTCATTATGTTATTAACTAACTACAAAAATGATAAATTAATCATTTAGTATGTCAGTATAATATTATTATACTCATCACGTACCGATATACCATTACCTATATCAATATAAATACGAATTAATGGAATATTCAAAAATCTACATAATAAAATATTATAAACTTTCTTATTTTGTATATATTAATTAAACTATGAGTGTGTAATGTAACATGATTGTTTAAATAACAAAATGACAGCACACCGCTTTAGGCGTTATCGTATCTAGTCAAACTAATTTATTAATTTGTCCTTGAATTAAACGTGTATAACACGGATGGACTTACGGAATATCTTTTATTATGGAAATCGATGCTGCCTAACTTTTTCTTTTTATGTAAATCGTTAATTTAGTATCTAAAATCAAAATATTCAAGGTAGGTACCAACCGATATTCAACCGGATTTAATGCTGTAATAGCAGTTTTCTCCACGAAGAAAGGTCAGAGAGTTGAAGGCTACATTAAATTATTAAAAATATTAAGTACTCGTAGGTTCTAATGAAAATTAATCTACTCTGACATTTAAGGAGTAGGAACCTGAGTACATTTAAATACTGATTCTGATATACCTATACTTTTTTTGAACTGGTCTTAAGTATCATGAAAAGTAATTAATTCTGAATTAACAGGTATCTACGTTAAAAATTAGGTAAAAACTTTAATCTAATTATTTAATTAGTCTATTGTCTACTAAGTGACTACTAATAATTATCTAGAAAATAATTTTTATTTTCAATTATTTTTCAAGACAATCATTTCCAATATATTTTTTGGATAAACGTGATTTTTAATACCATTTTTGATGAATTCATATTTTTTTTTAATCTCACAGTAAGTACTTTAATCTAAAAAACCAGTATTCTTGAGATTGTTCTTTATGATTTTTATTTTTTAAACAAAATTTTTATTGAACTAATATAAGTAAAACTTCATCAAAGGTAATATAGTACCTATTGAATAGGTCAAATTATTTTTACTAGTAAAATTAGAATAAAAAATACAGGAAAAATTCTTTTATCTCTCCAAACAAATTAAAAGTTTTGTATTTAAATTTGTGAAACTAGTAAATTTATACTTTGTGGCTTTTTATTTTCATAAATACTAATTATTGTTTTTATTTTCATTTCAAGAGCTTAAAAATGGATTTTGATGTAGGTTATACCTATATTACGGTGGAAGATATCAACGTGTATCAATGCGTAAATGTTGTAACTGTAGACATTCGCTAGTTATTGACGTCTATTACCAGTCAGTCAAAAATTTATTTATTTAGTATGTTTCAACCAGCTGAAGAAATTGGTTAACTTGCACCAAGATAGGTACAATTTTTGATTTTGAGAGAAAAATGTAAATTTAAGTATCTAATATCTTAATTGTATTATATGTATGAACTTACCATCACTTTAACAGTTAAACATTGTGTTACCCTATTGAATAAATCACTCGGCAAGTAACAGTATTTTACTTTATTTATTTTTCTTCGTTTTCATTTACGACTCAGTAAGATCAGCATATCGCGCGCAGACCGTAGTCATATTTTATGGACGCCCAGTGATAATCGCATGTAATATGGTTTCGTTAATCATAACAACCGTAGATCACTGAGCAAAAACACCATTTTATTACAGTAAATGTCAATTCCGACTCGTATGCCGGGTTGCATGAACGATCCGTTAGCGCCCTGACGAATGAATAAAATTTTATTCATCCGTTGAACAATTTTTAAACGTTTAATAGTATTATTGGGCCGTTAAAATATAGGTTACCAGCTCATTAAACTAATGGGCCGATTTCGGCTCTTTAAATTTTAATCATTCGATAAAATCGATAAATCTACAGTTATCAATGTTATCACCTAGTCATTACTCACTTTAATTTTATCTAGTTATACCTTTATATTATACCTTCAATAATAAAAAGTCTGAAATGTCAAGTTCTGATACAAGTTTGTCAATTTCCGATGATGAATTTATTCTGGATATTTTGTATTATTTACCTAGACCAAGGTTATTTAGAGATCGATCAAATCCTTTGGAGGAATTTAACGAAATTAATTTTAAGTGTCGATTTAGGCAAGTTATTTTAAAAACGTATTTGGTATAGATACTAATTACCTATATATAACGTATGAGTATAGTAATTCAATAAAAATACACTAAAGACTAAAATTTTCATAATTTGTAAATTTATAAACAGGTAATATAAGGAAACATTTGGTTTTTTATGTAATTTGATTGGTGGAAAATTTTTCCAGAAATTCAAATTTTAGTAACATTACGTTATTATGCCACAAGAGCATTTCAAGTATTTTAAATAATATAATATAATATACCTAATATATTTTGAGTAATTAAGTAGATCTAAGGGCACTTTTCCATTAGTAAAAAAGTCCTCAGAATGAAATCCTACCACTCACTTGTAGAGAATATAAATTAAAACGTATGTTAATAAACTTAAGAGTTCAGATGAACAGTCAGCACTCAGTTCCTTTATACGATAAACTACACATTTTATGCAATGTATTCATATACTATTCTATGATAGGCTATGTTTTTACAACATGACGTTTGATACTTATCTTTCACCTTTTAATCTTCAAATTGTTTATTTAATTTCTTATACTGTACAATAATATCCATTTCTCGGGGTTTTCGGGCCATTTAAACTATAATAATTTTTAGCCAACAATATGAAATAAAATATTTTTTGGTGCGCGATCGTGGTTTACTACTTTTTAGGACCAAATATATATATATGAAAAAATATGAAGTTTTTACCCCTCTGCCTTTTATTTTTCAACTGATTCTCATTTAATGATTCAGACATTTTTAAAGTTCGGTTTCAGGCAACCCGGCAGTAGTAATATATTGATATCACACACATTATATTATTATTATTATTATTATGTGCTTTGTAATCTATGGTAAAATTATGAAATCATTTCTTAGTTCATAGTATCTATGGATATATTCTAATGAGTTACGTGTACAACTTATATACTCGACAAATTTAAATTAATTTATCACTATTATATTATTAATTATAATACTAAATATAAAATTAGAATAAATTATAATTAAATATATATATATATATAATAAAATTATATTAAATATAAAATTATAAAATATGGAATACCGTGTATTGTGTAAGTGTGGAATTGCATGTGATCGAAAATATTAAAAAAAAGAAAAAAAAAAGAATGACAGCATTTTTATGTTATAATTTATTTATTTATTTATTTATAAGAAATTTAAACGGGCTAAACCCAATAAATACGAAAAATGGAAAAAGACCGTGTTGATTCACATATTATATAGTTTGTATACGTTATCTTAAAGTTATACAAAAACAAACTGACAGATAAGAAAACAAAGTTACATACAATATACATACAATAATAATCAAACATTATTTATATTATTATTAAGATATACATTAAAAGAGATAATATTATTACAAAAGAACAAATCAACATTATACTTATTATTTATTATCATAACCCATTAACCTAATAATGGGGGCATTTTTAGCATAATTAGTATGATGGGATGGCACATAAAATGTATTAGAGTTCCTAGTACGGGAAGTGGGTATTAGAAATTTAATTTTTTGTAGTTGCTCAGGACAGTTAGTGATACCATTTAATATTTTATAAGTGAAACAAAGATCAAGTTTAAATCTCCTTATTCTTAAAGTTTCTAAATTGGTTAATGTTAGTAATGGTGAATAAGAAGTGTGACGCTGGCGATGGACACTGCAATTAAATGCAAGAAACCTTAGAAAACGATTCTGAATCACTTCAATAGCTTCGGTCGGATCCAAAGTAGTAAGTAGTGTAAGGAGAACAAAGGACAGAATTATAGTCTAGTATAGAACGAACAAATGCTATACAGAGATTGTAGAGCTATTGGATTGTTGAAATTAGAACAAACTCTACTTGCAAAGCCTAACACTGAAGATGATTTATTTACGATATCTGCATAGTGATCATTAAACGATAAAGAAGAGTCAAAATGAATATCAAGGTCTTTGATATGAGAAACTTTAGCCAATTCAGTATTATTTAAATAATACTTATAAGTTTGAGTTACGCGCTTTTTTGAATATGTCATAATTTTACATTTATCTATATTGAAATACAGTTTATTAAGAACACATCAATTATTGAGTAGATTAAGGTCATTCTGGATTAATTTTGCATCATTAGGAGATTTAATCATTCAGAATATTTTTAAGTCGTCAGCAAAGAGTAATAAGCGAGAATTAGTAATTTGTATATCATTTACATATATATTGAATAAGAATGGAGCCAGGTGACAACCCTGAGCTCAGGGCTGGCTTTGTGTAATGGTGATTCAAATTTTTTTACTTTGGCATATTGCTTTCTACCAGTAATAAAAGAAACTAGCCAGGAATAGAAAGGATTACGAAAACCCAAATTATGTAATTTGGCCGCGAGGATATTGTGGTCTATTTTGACAAATGCCTAAGATAAATCGGTGTAGATTACATCTACCTGGCAATTCGTATTCAAAGCGTCTAATACGTAATTTTAGAATAGTAATAAATTCGTAGTGGTGGATCTGCCGGAAAAAAGCCATGTTGTTCGTCGATAATTATATTTTTAAGTAAAGGAGATAATATTTTAACTAGAATATTCTCAAACATTTTTGGGATGATTGATATAATAGATATAGGACGGTAGTTTGTTATTAGACAGTTATCACCACCTTTGAAGACTGGAGTAACGTAGCTCAATTTCCAATGTGCAGGAAAAATACCAGATTTAAGTGACAAATTAAATAAGTATAGTAGTGGAACTGCTAGAACAAATTTACATTCTTCGAAGAATATACTGGAAATATTGTGTGGACCAGAACTCGCATTATTACTAAGGTGGTCTAGTTCTTACAAAATATCTGCTAAAGATTAAGTGTATGAATTAATGTTAATTAAGGACAAACCGTTTTCAACAGGAATGCGATGCTGTAGTAGGTGGGTTAAAGACACTAGAGAAATATTGAGAAAAACAGTTTGAAATTTCACCGCCACCTGAAAATTTAATATTATTATAAAACATGACGGATGGAAGTAATGCATTTGATCGATTGTTGTTAACAAACTTCCAAAAGTATTTTGGATTATTTGATACGGAATTTTGTGCTTTTTGAATATAGTTAGCATAGTCTATTTTATTTTGGATCTTACATTGAGTACGTAAATTAGAGAATATATTATAATTATAAATGTTGGGGAACTGCTTAAATATTGTATGAGCTATCTTTTTTGAGAATATTAAATTTTTTAATGAAGAGCTAAACCAAGTCGGATAATTTGAAGAAAATTTACATAATCTAGGACACGTAAAGTCAATAATTTTGTAGATATTGGAATAAAAAATATCAACTGCCTTAGTTATACATAGATTATTGAAACTACCGTTCCAATCCACTGTAGCTATAAGTGACCTCTAATACAGTTATAGTCACAGTGTCTGAAATCATAAAACTGTTCCTTATAATCTAAGTATTCAATTGACACGACAAGCAAACTTATATCTAGAGCTGGGTGGTAGTTATAATCTAATGGCATAAGTGAATTAGCTGCAGATGACACAGTAATATTAAGCACATTGGAAAAGATGAGATCAAGTAGAGAACCTGCTCGATTATAAATTAAATAATGTTATATAATACTTACTATAATGTTTAATTATAAGTATTATAATATAAAATAATTTGTTTTATTATTATTATTATTTTAACTTTTAAGTGTATTAACGTATAAAGTAATAAATTATGAAAAATATAAGATTTGTCATCATATATCTCTTAGTAAACTACATCATTAGCTAACGAAAGTAGTAAGTTTGAATTTAAAATGATTTTTTTTGTACAATATTTACCCACATCATTAAATCATTTTGGTACCTAAAATATGTCATTTACCAGTAAATGACGTCTTTTACCATCTATCGTCTTTCACTGTAATATATTTAATATATACATTAGCTATGTAAGCCTAGGCATCCTTCATAATAATTGTTTTAAAGTCAAATACCTGCTTATTTGCTTATTAATACTAATTAGTCCAAACAAAACTATAGCCGTATAGATATAATATATTATATTACCAATCGTCCTATCGACTATCGATATGTTTTATTTTTATACGTATATAATTATTAGAGTAAAGGTACTTCCATTTTTATTAGGAGATCAACAAACTGTATTTATAAATTTGTATGTCTCTATAAATATATTACAATGTACTAATATATAACAGATATGAACAATCTATAAATAAAAATGTTGAAAAATTTCTATTATTTTATTTAAATTTGGCGGCCTGTTCATAAATACATAAAGTTCATAAAGTAAAACGAAAAAAGTATTTAATAATAGTATTTTATTTCAAATACAGATACTTTCAAAAATGTATTCAAATACTGTGCGCAAGTACTTTTTTTAGATGTATTTAGAATACGTATTTGAGCACTTAAAAACTAAAAATTAATCGAATACTTTTACTCAAATACTTTACAAGACTGTCTATAGTTATTAGAATCTTACTACTTGTTATGATTATTTTATGACTCTATATGATACAATTATAATTCAAGGTATGGATATATTTTGAATTGTTCCTTAAAGTTTCTAAATTCTTTGAAAATATTGAGAATACTTCCAAATCTTATTCAATATGTGCCCATTAATATTATATAAGTCTATGCCGTTTAAATTGATTTTAATACCCAAACATTCATTAAAATTATTATAATTTATAATTAAATGATAAATTATTTATTTCAATTGCTAATATTCTAAAATAATTATGTAAAAATATATGTATTTATGGCTTATAAAAGAAGTATATTATTTGTAATTGTTCATTAAATTATTTATGGAGAAAGTAGCTATCGGCTAAACGGCTTAGAAGTTATAACTAGAAAAGAATATTCTATTTTATCAGAGTTCAAGGATAACAAGTACAGCAAGTGTCATACCTCTAAATGCATTCTCATGAGAAAAATGTTGATTCACTGATATATACCTATATATATTATATTTATATATAATAAGAATAATAAGATATATATTTATATATAAGACATAAGATATCGTAACCATCCTGATTGTACATAATTATGTTTATATCTTTAAGATTGTTAAGATTGTTGCTGAGGTAGTCAAAATTGTGTGTGTTCGGCATAATAATCGCATATTATGTAACCATTAAGAAAATAAAAGTCAATCATTTTCTAGAGACATTCAAAGACATCGATTGTCAATAAATTCCAAAAAAATTTAAAATATTTTTTTAATTTTTTTTTCAACATGCCTCATGCATGTATGTTTAGAAAACACACACTAGCATGAAACAGGTGATAGGCTCATATAATCGTTCATTATAAATGCATTGGAAATGGAATAAAACGTTTCAAAATATGTCGAGAATGCCTATAATAATATTTTACATTTGTATTGATTTTTAAATTTCCAACAACCAAAGCTCTATAGGAACTTTCTAATACTTTTATTGAAATATTGGAGTATTATTAAAATGTTACAAGGTACTACGTCATGATATGTTTAAACCTATTAAATCCAATAACAATTAATTTTTCTTCTCTAACATGTGACAAATCATTATTATTGTTAAGACTTCGAAACTGATGTATCCTATTCCGAAAAAAAAACTTTTTAAATTATCCATCACTATCAGGCTTAAGTTTAAACATATTAATACTCGTTCAAAAATGACGTAAGCTTAAATTGCTTTAAGTCAATAAATGCATGTCTATCAAAATACACCTTAACACCAGATAGGCATAAGTCATAAGAGAAAAAAATTCAACTTAATTATAAAAATAAAATATTCAATACATTTTATTTTTTGAATTTACTCCATTTTGTAATATAGATAAGTTTAAAATAAATAATTGACGTAGGATAATTTTTATCAAAGCATTTCAGCAGAGATATACTCCATAGGAATATCCGAATATATAATTATGGTAATTGGTATTCGGCCTAAACAAATCAGCACAACAATAATGACAACAACAACCGTCGACGACTAGTTATCTCAGAATAAACTCTAACTTAAATTACGGCAACTTAATATTATATAGGCATCTAGTTATACACATATAAGAAGGGTGATATTTCTTTGTCAGGTAAGATTCCACGATTGAGTAAGATACAGGGGTATGATATTGTTGAATTGATCTTTAAAACTTGTAACCAATGTACTTAACAAAACAATTTTTAGTGAAAGTAATCGTATGGATCAAATTTTATTTTCCTTTTTATGAGTCAGTTTCAATCATTAAGAAAGCTATCGGGAATTTTTTAAAATTGCCCCCATAAATTTCCTGTCAGAATGATCCTATAATTGTGATAATGCAAATTCTTTCTATCCGAAGTCGTATGAGTACACATACAAAAAAAATAAAAATACTCGTTTATAAATCATTTTTAAATTGAGCTGGTGAAAATCCCACCACCAATCCTAAATACTGTTTAATTTTTATCTAGATATTTTTAGACTTTTGGTTTCTAGTTAACGCGGACGAAAAAGAAATCGTTATTAATTATTTTTACAGTGCGTGTCAAATTTCGTCAGGTTCAATTGTTTTAGTCAAAAAATACATGACAGCGCGGAAAAAAAAATAAAAATAATTATCCGGGTAATATTTATAGTCTGTCGATTTTTTATACAATTAAACATTTTATACTGTTTTAACCCTTAAAAATGATAATTTTGACATATTATTTCTTATTGCGCCCATGCATAGTAATAATAAGTATATTCTCTCAAAATTCTTACTGAATCGTTACAAAAGTTTTGGCTATGTATTGATCAGTCAGTTACTCGAACACGTTCGATTATAAATATAAATTATATACGGAAAATAATAATCTCGTATAAACGGTTTTCAGTTGGTAGTTAATTAAATTATTGTCATTACTTCGCTTTACCAAATTTTGATCAAAACCAAGATATCTATATCACAAAAATATTGAGCATCTGTGGGAAGTTTTTTCATTCTTTGTTGTATTTGAATAACAACTAACAAGTAATATTTTCATATAAGTATGATATAGAAAGGAAATGTTATCAGTTATTCGCAGATACTTCTTATAAAATACGAAAAAAAAAATTGAGCATGGGTAGCCGGCATCCACAAGTTTTAGTTTTGGATTCAAAATAAAAATATTTAAATTTGAATTTAGAAATTAAATAGACAATATTACATTTTTATTTTTTAAAACTAGCAATATAAAGATTTTATTTCTTTATCGTAAATAATATTATCAAATACCTTAAATCTTCTTCTTCGACACGTCTACTCTCTAAGAGTTTTTGCCACCATTACTACACTTCGCCATCCATCTCTATCCTGGACTGCCTCTCACCGATCCTCTATTTTAAGAGTTTTTTAGATCGTCTTCCACCCCGTCAATTTATCTTTTTCTAGGTCTTCCTCTTGGTCTTTTTTCTTTTGGTTTCCATTTCAATGACACTATTTCGCTCTCTCCTCTTCTCATTGTTTGACCTAACCATTGTATCCTTTAGCCTTTAATGAAGCTTGCTACTAGTGCTAGCTTCAACAAGTCTTTGTTATATCTTCTTCGCCAGTTGCCCGTTGCTTGATCGATAGTAATATTGTAGATACTATAAAAATAAAATAAATTTAGAAAGTACCTTAGTTTAGGTAGGTAGGCAATTTAACTAACTCGTGATTAAAATTTAATAATATGAATGAGCAATATGCCTACATACAAGGCCGTAGCCAGGAGGTAAGTTTCAGGATTCAGACCCCCAACCCAAATTTTTTTTGAAATAATATTAAATAGTTTGAATAGTTTTAAATGCCTATTATATTTGATACTTCACATCATATACGTGTCACTGTGATTACAACACATAAATAACATTAATTCTTAACATTTGTCCCAGTAATTGATGTTACCGGAAATGGAATAGCATCAAGCATTAACATAATATAACATTTATACTCTACCCCCCCCCGAAATATTTTTCTGGCTACGGCCTTGCCTACATACATGTAGGAGGTAATCGACACACACACCAAGCACCTTGAATTCTGTAGATATGCGTGTGTTCAAATAATGGTTTAAAATATAAATTAAAATTGGTGGTAAGACGTAAAACTTGCTGACATTAATTAGTTTTGCAGTATGCAGGTTCTATTTTAGGGATGGTATAATGTATATTTGCTACTGCTACTACAGGTAAAACAATTATAATCTCATACAAAATACACCTTTACATGTGATGCGTCTCGTGTACCTACTCCAGGATAATATTTTATGACGTAGGTGATTAATTTTACTCAAGTCAGTGGATGATTAGTCATGACAAGGGTTTACGAAAAAAAGTTAAAAAGTAGTTTAAAAAAAAATTGGTAAAGAACTATATGAAAACCAAAAAAACCATGTTGAAACATATTTGTTATTGAGTTATTAAAAAATAAAAATTCAAATAAAATATTATATAAGTTTGTTACATTTTTTGTAAACATCTTTACTTACAAGTTATAATATTTATAAAGTTTTTTTGTTATTTACCTATTTGAACGCCATTTAAAACAATACTGTTTGCCGCCAAGCGTGCAAAGAGCATATATTATACAATTCAAACATCGCGGTCCACTCTGCTGGTCTATTTCTCGATCGAGTTGCGCTGCTGCTACTGCAGCGATCCAGTGGTGAATTGTTTTTCCATTGTCTGAAATGTTATCAACGTTAACACCGCTAACCACGATCAACTACCAGTAGATAACCTTGCCGTGCGGCGCTAACACCGCTAACACACGTTGCCGTCGTTTCCGAGCTCCAGCTCTACGTTTACACAATTTTCCTATGTTAAAAGCTTATATTTTCCGTGATTATTGATCATTGTTCTATGTTAATTTAATATTATATTATTCTATACTTTTATCGTTTAGCAACCACCGTTAGAATATTGATTTAGCACTAATAGTCATGACGGATAATCAGCAACGAAACGTCCCTCAGCAACAAAACGACAAAACGGTTGCAACGAAACAACAATACTTGAATGATACCGCCAGTGTATCTGACAGTAGCACGGACTTCAACGATCCCAGAACTATGGATGCAAGGCAATATAAAAATTTTAGTTCATCACTATAATGTTTTATGTACCAATGTGGTTAAAAAATTGTCTATGATTTTGGATTTATTGATACCTTCTGTTTGTTTGTACTTACAATTTAATAGAATTATATTTTGATTTATTTATTTTTTTCAAAAAAGTAACTCCTGACCATTAAATAAATTTATTCATCTCAAAAAAACCTGTATTTCTAGCTATAAAATAATTTTTAAAATAATACTATAAAAGAAATATTAAACAATAATTAAATACATCAAATGGCGATGCAAATTACTTTTTCCTTGGGAAAGATTATAGAGTACATACGAGCATTATATGTACAACTCATTATCTTTAATTTATAGATATTGCATTTTTAATTAAAACAATTATAAAATATAATAGTTAAACAATTGTATATAATCCTAGTATTGACTTAATAAGAAATATAAATATATCATATAATTCAGAATTATTAATTGAATTGTTATGTTGCAGAAAATTATATATTGGATGCATTGACAAAAGCACTACTGAAAGTGAGTATTTTAAATGTTAAGAACTTTTGTTTGTATACAAATATTTGATGCAGTTGTATTTAACTATTTTAGAGGATTTGATTGAACACTTTGAGCAATTTGGTGAAATTGTTAAAGTTATATTAAAAATACCTACTTCCATTAATCGTTCAGCATTTGCTTTCATTTCATTCAAAGATTTAAAAGCCGTACAAATGGTATGTTTTTGATACTAATGTCTTATAAAAATATATTTTTTAATTTAATTAATTAATCATCTGCTTGCTTCTCTCTTACAACTTAAATATTATAATTTAATCGTCCAAAGCTTGAAATATTCTATTAGGTCCTTTGGAAGGTTTTTTTTTTTTATTTATTTATTTTATTTTATTAAAGAAATCTACAATCTATGTCATCATACATTATACATCATATCATTGTACATTCTTTGTACAATGAGTAGGTTTGATAAAAGATAATTTGAATAAAGTAAACATCACAGATGTTGCTAGACACTTTTTTCGGGTATGCCCAGTATTTTAATGTCAAGATTACCAATGAATATTTTTATTAAACAAGAAAGTAACAGAATACCGTTTATTATACATTTATTATACATATGTTATATGCATTTATTTTAAATTTTTAAATTAAAAGTATAAAATAAAATTAATAAAAATATATATAGATTTACTAAAATATTTTTAAATTACAATATCCAATTTCTTTTTTTCATTGTCGTGAACTCGGTAAATGGATATATAAATTTTCTACTTATTTCTCTCTCAATAGATAAAAATATTAAATCATTTATATAGTCTGCAATTTGTCATCGTTGATCTTAAAAATAAAAATACTCAAAATAAAATAAGTTTGAATGAAAAATTCAATTAATTATAGTATACATTACACATTTATATGACATAAAACATTTATTTTTGGAGAAAAGAGGGTAGGCCAGGACCTACCACCTACTTGCTAGCTATGCCACTGCATATGATCAGGGAAGATATCCAGTGGTAACGCTCTATAAAGTGACAGTAAAAACGATAATTTTTAAATTTTGATAGGTGTTATCTGGTAGCAACATCCAGCACTTATCCAGTTCGCTTACTGAAGAATAAGATCTCTGCACCATTGCCTTTCAAGTCTACGGTGCGGGTTACCAGGGAGTGTGTACGTTGATAATTTAGAGATTAGTGGATTTGTGTGTTGTTGAAGTTTATTATGGAATCTGGTGTAATTTAATTTGGAGATTTGGTTAATGTTTTGGATTTTAAGATCTTTATGAAAATTGTTGTTGGTTAGGTACCAAGGTGTATATGAAATTAAATGTTATGATTGGAAGGTCTTATAACAGATAATAATTAGGACATTTACTTTAACCCTGGTTGGTAATTAATCTATTATTTTGAATGTATTGTGTTGATTTTGATGTAAGGTTATTTTCTTTTATAAATGATAATAATCGGATCTATTAACAAATAATATGTTCATTAATATTGTTATTAACAACATTATTAATGTAATAGGAACCAAATTTATACCGTTATAATAAAGGTAACATATTTCTTGGTAAATTTGGTTCAAGTTAGGTAAACTTATATATTATATTTAATTTTCAAATTATGTGAATTTAATGTACACCTGTAATATAACACTTCTATCATTTTTGCATGATTTATGAATTATGTATTATACATTTAAGTTCCTGTTCATGTTTAACTTATTTTTAAATTTAAAATAGGTGTTAAATTGCAAAAATCATGTGATCAACAATAAGACACTTATTTGTAAAAAGGCTATATCAAAACATTATAAATTATACGTTGGTGGATTGTCTCCTAATATACGTTTTTGGGATATCAAAAATTATTTCACACGTTTTGCTTCTAATATATACATTAAGATGCCATATACGAAGAATGAATTAAGAGGTTATTGCTTTATTTCATTTGATAACCCACAAATAATTAACAACATATTAAATACATCACCACATGTGATTAATGGCACACAAGTAATTTATATAAAAATATTTTTATAAATATCCACATTTTATGTTTAATTATTTTAAAATGTGTACTTACCATTAGATTGAAGTAGAAAGAACTCAAAAAAGAAATGAAAGATATGATACTAAAACTTATGAAAATTTCAGAAGAATGCCAAATTCATATAGCAGATGTGATGAAGGAGGTACAGTGTATAAAATATAACATACAATTTTGAGATTATAATAAGTGTATTAAATTTTTTTTTCTTTTTTTTACAGATTTTCTACCACAGAATAGTTATGTTCAGGTCCCTTATTACGTTAATATAGGTAAATATGTATTCAAACTCTAGTAAACAGTTCTAGTCTACAAATCTTTTATAAGAATTATAGTGATATTTTTCCTTATTATCGTTATTCTAGGATATGATCCCTATAATCAATTTAGCGGATATGGTTATCCCTACCCTTATTATGGTTATCCAAATTATAATACTTATCCTGGTTAGTACAAATGGTCTTAGTGTTTTATAAAGAAATAATAACTAATATTTTTCAAATATTCTAGAGCACCAGTATGAGGGCTATGAACCAATTGTAATTAATGATACTTTGTCTGATATTACTGAAGAACAAGGTAAGTTATAAACATTGATTACATACAACTTAAATTGAAGATAATAAAAATAAAATTAATACAATTCATTAGGAATCAAAAATTTAATATTAATATTTTCTATATGATTTATAATTATATAAGTCATTTATAAAGATGCAGATTAATATTTTAAACATTTTAGATTTCCAATGTGAGAATCATGAACCCTTTGAAATAGATGTTGGTATTCATGAAAATATTGTAAAAAAAGGTGAGCTATACCTAAATATTGATATAGCTGTATATTACACTTTAATAGAATATGAAATAAAATAATTTTAATTCATTAGGAATTAATAGTTTTCTTTTCACATTTTCTTCGTCATCTAATAATAATAATATAATAGATACATAATATAAATCTTACACAGTTACACAACTATAATACAATATACACTAGGGTTTTATGTAAAAAACGTTAAATTTTCTCTAAAATTTCTTTATTTGCGTAGAATAATAATATAAATAAAAATAATTTATTAACTATGTATAAAGAAGTTGAGAATTATTTGAAAAAAGTTATACCAACTGATAACTTTAAATAATTTTATTTAAATTTAATATTTATTTAATCAGATTGTTTTAGTTGAATGGTATATATTGATATAAACTTGGATACTTAGATAGGTAAAGATTTGTATTTATTCTTCATAAAGTTAAAATTGAATTGTAAATACTCCAATTGATTTATTTAAATCATAAAATTAATATCTTTCTGCTTGTTAAGAAAAACTTTGTATAGATTGAAAAGTTTTCAATATTAAAAATATAGTTTTTAAATTTTACAGATGATCCTGAAATGGAACCAGTTAAGGACCAAGAGGAAAAGATCACTCGTCGCTAAACCATTTATACAATTATTTTAAGCTTTTTTCATTTGCTGATTACTTCTATTAATAATACAAAATAATTTTGTACTTTTTCGAGCCCACATAATTAAAATGTTGAGAATATATTATATAAATATACAATTATCATAAGTTATACCCTTTTGTTGTATTTTATTAATTATTTAAAAGAACTTTGTACTTTTTTAAAGCTCACATAATCAAAATGTTTGTGAATGGGTAATACATGAATTTTTGCCCTATAACTGTACATTATGTTCATGTATTTTTAATGAGGATAAAATTAATATTATAATGTAATGATAGTGTATATTCATTTTTAAAATTATATTATAGACACGTCTGAGTTATGTGATATAAATAAATAAAATATGTTGATAAATAACTAAAAAAAAAAAAAAATTTGATAATGGATTTATATATATATGACATTTTTAGAGTAAATATACTCAAAAAAATATTGTGTACCTGTAAGAATAAAATATATATTTTTAATTTGTTTTGACTAATACTCTATTGAACATATTCAATCTTAAAAATGTTATGTCCTACTACATTCACATAATGCTTAATGCATTTTTATATACTTATAAAATAATAAACAATATACATTAAATATGTTCAAAATATATTAAATGTATAATTGGATAAATTTAGCTACAATATAATATGCAAATTACATAAGTATGGAAATAATAAGACAAATGTTATTGAAATATATGTGTATTTAGAATAATCTGTATATTGACGCATTGTTTTGCAATAGTTTTTTTAATTTCAGTTATTTTATAACATTTATGCTACCTATTGATTATATTATAAACATAGACATTGTAGAATAAAGGGCCTTGATATATAAGTGTTAAAACTTCCTAGCATAGTTTAATTGTGTGCTGAAAATAATTATAAGATACAATTAGACAGATGGACGAGAAAATTGACTAAAGAGAGGATCACAAAGGCAGCAATTATTCTTTAGGAAGTAATCACCGTAATCATTTCAATATTGTAAATACAATTGTCCAAACCTTTATAATGGTATATCATTTTTAATTAAATGAGATATTGGCAGATAACCTTAAATTAGTATCTCTAAAAATCTCTAAATAAGTATACTTTTAATAGTTTCTCGGGACAGGAATCTTACCTTAATTATTTATGAATAAATTACAAATACCTAACAATTAATATAATTGGAGTTAATATGGTAATATTAATATTTATGGAGTACTTTCTATATGCAGAGACTAAAATAACATGAAATTTCAAAATTTATATAACATTATATATTATTAGTGTTGTAAAGTATTTGAGTAAAAGTGTTCAAATACTTTTTTAAATACTTTTTTTTACTACTCGATACAATTTTATTGAATACTTTTTTTATTTCGGTTTAGATTTTTTTTCTTGTGGGTAATCATAAATTAATAAAAATATCTTAATGTGCCTTAAAATTATTACAAGTAAATTTATTATTTATGGGTTATTCCGTTGTTCCAGTTATGTGGTGTTAATTCATCTGTTGACTATACTAAGGCCACCGAGAGAACGCTACTCCTTTGCGCATCTAAATGAACGAACTCCGCGTTTTGTGACCCCTCCACCGTAAATTCCCCCACTTGCTACTCATGATCGTTACCTAATTACACGGCCGCCGTCGCCGAGCAGCAACAAGTGTCCATAATATACAGCGGCCAGCATTCGGCTAGATTTAGTGGTGGGAATGGACGCGTTTTGGTCGCCGCCCATTAGCGTTCTCTTGACTCTCGGTAGTCGGTGGCCTTAGTATATATTTTGTAAACTGGCCAACACTATATCGTGTATTGATATTATATTGGTTTTAACATTGATTATATATACAATTATTTACTATTTGATACTTACAAGTTATAACTTATAAACAATGGTTTTAATAACTATTTTCACCAAAGTAGCATGATACCCAATACGCTGTTATTCTTAAAGTTCTATACCCGTACGTGTTAACGTATAGAACCGCAAGACGTGATTTCTATCCACACAGATTTTTCTTGTTCTACGTTTGTAAGACGGAGACAACATATGCGGGTATAACTTCTTCTAAACTCAATTATTAGTGTTCTTTCCTAGAAAACGGTTTATCGTCGAGCGATACCAATTTTATAGTTACTGTTAATTTTTGAATGACAATAAAAACTACTTCTGTGGAATCTTCAATTAAATTTTCAAATATTTTGTATAAGTCAAATTTTTTCAACGATTATGACAAAAAAAAATGTAAAAATATCGAATATTTCAAATGTCTATAAGTAGCTTAAAAATCATTATAATATTTTGAAAAATATATGACATAAAGGAAATACCAATCTTAAGAGCTGGTAAAAATTTCAAGTTTTTGCGATTTATACTTTTTGAATTATCACAAATATTTAAAATCATTTGAAAATAAATCATTATTTTATGCAATTTCGTAAAAATTTAAATTTCAAACGGTCATAAAATTTTTTCCTTAAGTCCGGTAGAAATGAATGGAGTTAATATGTTTGTCTAAAATGGGTATATAATAATGTAGTATTTTATATTTAAATTGAAATATAATGCAATAGTATGCAATTTCGTAAAAATTAAAATTTCAAATGGTTATAAAATTTTTTCCTATAAGTCCAGTAGAAATTTTTTTTATAGATTTTTGATAAGTAACTTATAAATAACCTAGTGTTAAAATTTTGAACCTTAAGTATAAACAGAATAAATTTTATGAATTTTTATCTACAAAATAACTTGCAAATTAGCATGATTTTGACACATTTTATACAAATTTGAACTTATGGGCTTATAAAAAAAATTTGAGGTAAACGATCTCCGATATTTTTTTGTTACGATAAGTATAACTTATAATAAACATTGTATTAAATTTTCAAGAGTTTTGGACGACCAAATAAATTTTATAGATATTTCAAAAAAAAATTTACAAAAACCGAAAATTTAAATTGTCCATAAATAAGTCAAAATATGTCAAAATAGTTTGAAAACTTGACCATGTATAGAAAAAGCCAATATAAAGATTTGGTTAAAATTTCAAGTGTTTGCAATTTTTCGTTTTTGAGTTAGAGTATTTTAAAAAAATGTATTTTGTCAAAAAGTGGTTTTGCGTAATTTTTTTATCGTTTTTTTCGACGTTTTTAAAAAGTATTGAAAAAATTGCATTTTTGACTTGCCCGAGTACCATCTACATTCACTTTCCTTTCAGAAGAGTTGCTGTTGAAGAAAATCGAAGCATTTTTACTGCTAAAAAATGTGTTGTTAGACACAAAAATAAAAAAAAATAAAAAACACATCGAGTATCGATCACTCCGTTCAGAATCTAAATGTACTTACGCACAGTATTTGAATACATTTTTGAAAGTACCTATCTGTATTTAAAATCAAATACTATTTTTAAATACTTTTTTCGTTTTACTTTATGAACAGAACGTCAAATTTAAATAAAATAATACAAATTATTCAACATTTTTATTTATAGATTGTTCATAGTTGTATATTAGTATATACTATATTGTAATATTAGGAAAGGCGTACAAATTAACAAATGCAGTCCGTCGATTTCTTAATAAAAATGAAAATAACTTTAATCTAATAATATTTTATTGTACAAATTTAAAAATAAAACATACCGTGATAGTCGATAGGACAATTGGTAATATATTATATCTATACACTATACACGCAACCCGCATTCGGCTATTCCTGGAAATCCGTCTTCGCGTTATTGCAGAATATGTTCGAATTACATTGTAACCGTGTTGGTATTAAGTATTAACCCTATTATGATTTCTACATTTACATTAATTGTCATTTGTCATTATTTTGTGTATCGACGTTGTGAACTGTGAATTAACTTTAATAGTATGAAGACTGAAGACGTCGTTTGTATTACTACATACTGTTTTATTATATTATTTAAATTTGATTCAATTAATTTAATAAAAAATTAAGAATAAAGTACTGGAGGAAACCGGGGATGAAAGTGATGGAACGCACTGTTCTAATTCAGAGTCAATTGTAAATATGAAATAGACATATTACTAACACTATTATTTAATAATAAATATTAATAACCTTAGTTATTAGGGCACCTTTTACTTGATTTTTTTAATAACATGTATCATTCTGTGTTAATAATTTTAAACGACTTATCCTATTCCCGATGCCTATTTATTGTATATTTGTATGTAAGATACTGAATTAAATTAATTATTATTTATTAAAAAGGACTATATTATATTTTATAATACCTAGAGAAAGTACAAATGACAACTTTTCGCTAGTACAATATTCTAACTATAAATAAATAATAATATTTTATACTATATAGTGTTATTTATATACATATCATATAGTAAAGACATACAAAATATTTTTACATGGGTACCAAACTTTTTTTAAAGATCTTTTATTAATAATGTTCATGAATAGGATAAATCAATTATATAACTTTTCAGTTCAAGTTTAAAAGAGTTATTTAAAAAAATAATTGTAATACTTAGGTATTTTTATGAAGAATATTGTATTATTATTTATAATTAGCACACACAATCATATTACAATGTAGGATTTGTGAATACAAAATTATATTACTGAATTTTTTACAGGATAAATTGGAATTGCCATTTCCAAAATATTCAACATTTTTTAAACTTACAAAAGTAATTCAAAATACTTCATATTTTGGATAACATATGACTTTGGATAGCAGATCCAGCTCAAATATTATAAAATATCTAAGGGTAAGTTTTTTTGATTATTTTCTATTTGTAAAATAAATTATTTACTGTATTTTATTATTTATGAATGATATATAAATCTTGCAATATTAGGTATATGAACTAACATATGTTTTATAAGTTAAAATAATAAGATAAGGACATCATAAGAAGTTGTTTTACTTATAGAATATTATTGAATCAAAAACGATTAGTTTATTATATTTCATAATTTCTTTTATTTTCTATTACCTAAGTAATTTACATACCTAATACATATAAATTATAAATAATTAAAAAATAAAAATAAATTCAATTAAATTTGGTCAGTCAAAAAGTATTAATTTCTCAACATTCATCTTCCATGCAAATGTAAATTGTTACGTATTAAACTAAACAAATTATAAGCAATTTCTTAGTTACTTTGAAATTGTTTTTATAAGATAACTTTTAGTACAGTTTGATCCATAGTATTTAATATTTTTCCTGTTAGTTTATTTTATTCACAATATTACCATTTAATGAAAATGACTATTCAATATTTAAATCTATTGTTTAGTGTATACTTACATAAGTAAACTATACTTAAGATTTATTTTGTAGTCATCATACTAAGTACTTTACATTTTTGTAAATTAATAAAGTGTAAATTTTAAATGATGATATAATTTTGTAGAATAAACATAGCAGTATATTCAAAAACATTTGTAAAGAGTAAAGTGACGGTAAAGATGAGGAAAATAACATTCCAAAAAAAAATGTAATGACTTTTCAGCCAAAGCTTGATTTTACTAACAGAACCATTTCCCAAGGTAACTGTTTTTATTTTAAGTATACTCAATAAATAAACTCAATAAATTCAAATACCAAAACTTTTAGAAAAACTTAATGGTAAAAATAAAAACAATAACTCCTAAAATCAAAACTTTAGGGAAAAAATGATTTTAAAATTTATAATTTATATAGAATCTTACAGTTTTATACTTATTAAGCAACTTTTAACTAACTGTTTAACTTAAATAGAAGTAGGTAGGTGTCTAAAAAAGTAAATACACATCTATATTTATTACATGAAGTTATTAAATATTTTTCATGCTAACAGTTTATTTTAAAATCAATCAATAATAAATATAATATATTAAATTAAGATATGTTATTGCAGTTAGATTTAAAATTGGAACTCAATAATATTCATTAATCATTGATTTAAAAACCTTACTATTGATTATGTTTCAAAAATTAACTTAAAGTAAAGACTAATATGGACCTACCTGACTAGCGTGGCTACCTTGATCTACCTCATTAGTCATTACTTTAAAAAAAATAATTTATTAAGTTATTTTAATATTTTAATAGTCTGTGTGTGTAATATGGATCATATAATTCATTATGAGGTGCAACTATTCCATTTTCTATTGTTGAAAATGAAGATTTCAAACATCTTATTAAATGTGGTTTTTCTAACAAAAACCTTTTAAGTCAGCCGACTTTGATGAAAAAAATTAATCAGATGTCTGAAGTACTGGTTGATAATTTAAATAAGAGATGGTTTCAATAAAGAATACTACAACAACTGTTGGTTGTTGGTCGATATTTAAGAAGTAAATTAATATATTTTTTTTTTTAATTGAAGAATTACCTTACATTTTTAATATTCTTTTAGATCTTATATTGGTATTATAGGAAGTTGGATCGAGTCAAGCAGCTTAATCAGAATATCATGTTTACTGGCCATAAAAAGTATAAAAAGACATCATATTTATGATGTATTAGCACAAGAGATGATAATGGTATACGATAATTTTAAAATAAGTGGTAAAATTGCCTATACAACAACCGATAATGCTTCCAATTTTGTGAAATGTTTTTGGTACGTATGTTTATTAATCTATATTAAACTAAAGTAGGCTAAAATATGGTGCACTTGTTGGAGCCTTGTCTATATTTATTCTTTTTTTTTTTTTTAACAATAATTGATTTTGTTTTATAAAGAAGCTATTGTTAATATTTTTTATTCCATTGTATTTAAACAGAATTTTTAAGATTCAAAATCTTCCTTCAAAAGATGTTACGCCTTAAGTTGATAACACGGTTTTATTGTTGAATGAAAATTCAGATGAAGATGAGACTGAAAATGATACTGGTATGATTGATACTGTCGGCGGTGACAATTTATCAAATCCTATTATTTCTATATCAGACATACTGTCAGAAGTCCAACAATCTTATGTTGATGAATCATAAAATTATGATCATAACCTATTTGTGTTACCTAAATGTCAGCGCTGTGCAGCAGACACTCTTAACTTGATTGCTTCAACAGTAAATTGTTTTGTTAATAACTTAAATAAGAGTTACCTACTCTGAATTTTTAGAATAAAATAATTTCCATATATATTTCAATAACATTTTTAAAATTTTAATTTTAACAATCAAGTACAAAATTTATTAAAGAAATACCTATTTGTTATTTATTTAATTTTTTAATGATTTGTTTATAAAAAAAAATGTAAATTTTTTCTTTAATTTAACTCATTTTGCTCATTGTAAAATATATCTACTACTTGCCATGGTATGGCGTGTAGGTTGGCTGCAATCACTAAATAGATACTGCGGTCAACCTCCGGCCGGCATCGCTAGTTCCTGGATAGGTAACCCCTGGGATATTTTTAGCAACAAAGCCATGGCATACATACACATACATTATATACAGTTCCACCCTTATCGTCAATGGCCATAGTTGCCACTGCTTAATTAATAAAAAAATATCTCTACATGTTCCATTTTTATAATCTTTATTATTTTTTGTATATAGGATATAACATTAGCTCTTGAAACTCTTATAAACGGCAATCAAGATAAACTTTTGGTAAATGTTATAATATTTGGAATAAACAAAATAGATCTACATTAGTAGCAGATTCTATCAAAACTGAAATTGGCATTTATTTAATAAGACCTAATGAACCAAGGTGAAACTTTACTTTTGATTCTGTAAAATAGATTCTTTGTGATGACAAAGATGAATATTTTATGTAATTCTCTAAAGCTTGTACAGTTTACAAAAAATGATGTCCTGTTTCTGGATGAATTTGTTAAAACAATGACACCCTTTTCCATTACCCTTGATATATTACAAGTAAGTTAACTTGAAATTAAATTTTATACAATTATTATTACAATACTTTTTATAATAGGGAGAGAATTGAGTATTTGAGATACTTACTACCAACTATAGTTCAACTTCATACAAAGTATAAATATTTGTTGCAAAGAAGAATGGATTATTGTAAACCACTTATATTTTTAATTCTTGAAGTTATTGATAAACGATTCCATTGTCAGTTGAAAGATCCTTTTTTCATTATATCATCTGTATCACATCCATATCCATTCTTCAAAACAGTTTGAATTGATAATCAAGAAGAGAAAAATAATGCTACAAAATTATTTAAAGAAGCTGCTATACATTTAAACTCTACATACTTCGAATAATTCTCAAATGTCTTTAAATAACCGAAATGTTATTGATGATGAACCATTTTTTTTTCATTGGAATTCATCCCAAGATTCTCCAAAAATAACTTCAGTAAAAAATGAGATAAATATGTTTTTAAATAAAGGTCCACAAAAAGATTTATGCTGGTTAAAGACTGACAATTTATTAATTTTAAAAAAAGTTTTCATACAGTTTTTACACCTGTTTAGTGCGCCTATAGAGAGTTTTTAATGTGGGTGGAGCAGTCCTTACAAAAAAAGAGGTCAGATAACTGATGAAAACTTTGAAAAAGTTATGCTCCTAAAGTGCAATAAATTATTTATTACAGAATAATACATATGTCAACTGTAAATACTAAATTTTAATAAAAAAAATTATTTAAAAAAAAATTAAGCTATTTTTCTTGATATTAAATAACAATAACTACTATGCCACATTTATAAAATTAGTAAATTTTAAAATACTAATGACTGTTTAGTATGTGTTGTACATTATGTACATTGATGTCCATTCTATAATATTTAATGGTATTTACTACTTACACCGAGGACCAAAAGTGCTGCATTCTTATTCTAATTAATTTAAGTAAAATTAGTGTTGAAATTAAAAATTAATTCAGTTTACTAATGATCAAATATCTATAAGGTCATAAGGTCAAGGTAAAAAGGTAAAACATATATATAAAAAAAAAAGTTTTTGAAAGTATCTTTAAATACTTTTAAAAATAAGTATATGTATCTGTACTTAAACACTTTTTAAAATTATCTTTTACAAGACTAATGATATGGCCAATGATGACATTAACAATGCTGTAGATAACTGAGTTTGGATAGTTTTATAATTTGTTATTAATTTTTTATAAGATTTTATTGCTTTCTTAAAATTGGTAAATGTAGGACATTATTAGTATAATAGGTATAGTATATAGATAATTATTTAATGCATCAATTGATTGATTCCATATAAGTTGCTCAGTTAATCTATACCTGCTACACAAAACTGTTCAGTGGGGCTTAAAAAAAAGTTATATAATATTAATAATATTATCTTAAATAAATGGAAAGAAAAATATATAGTTTCGGTATTATCTAAATTAATTAATCAATTAAATATTTTAATTTTGAAATGGAAATAATTAAATACATAAAATATTTTTAAATACACAGTGTATAATATTATTCTCAAAATTGAATCAGACCGTTTTTAATATTTTAAACTTTCCTATCCCTAGGTATGTAGTTGGCTTTAATTATAAGCAGTTTACATTGAATTAGATGCATTGTAACAAATTCTAAATGGGTATAAGTACATAATTTACATTCTAAATCTATATGAAAATGATGCCATATGTTTTTAATTATTGATTTTGTAATAATTTACTCGATTTGTAAGATTTTTTAAAATTATTTGAATGAGAAAGTTTTTTGATATTGTAAAGTAGGGGTATGTTTTGTTAAAATTTCAGTTTATACATTCAAGCCAAAATAATCTGATTTTGATTCATATAAATACACAGTATCATATAAGTAGTTGTAAATTTAGTTTTTCATTTATTTTAACTTAAACATTTTTATGCATTTTTGATCAAATAATCATTAAAAATATATAAAAATGTTTAAATATTTGCCATTTTATACAACTCCAGAGGAATTGGTTGTTCGGACCTCTTCAAAATATCAATGAGAGCCCTAGCATGGTTCTTATCTTGATCGGAAAATAAAGTAATTGCCTCGCCATGTTTCCCTGCTCTGCCAGTCCTGCCCACTCTATGGACATAATCTTCAATTTTTACTGGAAAATCATAGTTGATTACCAAGTTAAGATCCTCAATGCCCAGTCCTCTAGATGCCACATCTGTAGCAATCAGTATGGATATTTCTCCACTACGGAATTTAGCTAATGAAGATTTTCGATTTACTTGAAGTAGCCCTCGCCCTCCATGGATAAACCTAAAAATGAGTTGACATATTAATTCACAAGATAATTATAGATGTTTTAATAGTGTTACCTGCAATTGATATTTTTTTGCTGGAATTTTGTATAAAGGTTTCTAACAGATGTCTTCAAGCGCATAAAAATGATAACTTTATGATCCTTCGAGAATTGTTTTTCCATGTATTCGTCCAACCACTTTTCTTTTTGGTTTTCATTAATTACAATAATTTGCTGTTGTACTGTCCTCACAGTAGTTAGATCAATTGAACCAACAGTCATATGTAATGGATTTGTAACATAATAGTTTGCAAAACTTTGAACAGATTTTGGCCAAGCAGCACTAATTAAAATAGTTTGGTTATCAGGGCGTACATGTTGTAGTGCCGATTCAATTTGATTTTTGAAGCCCAATTTTAACATACGATCCACCTGGTCAAGAACTAAGTAAGAAACATGGTCTAATTTTACCACCTTAGAGCTAACCAAATGGTCGAGTCTACCAGGAGTAGCTATTATGATATCCGGTATGACTTCTAAAAGAACATCTGATTGCTCTTTCCCGTTAACCCCACCATAAACGCACATAACATGAATATTGTCGTACACATACTTTTTGGTTTCGATCTCAATTTGTTGCACTAACTCTCTAGTCGGACCCAATACCACCACTGACGGTCCCATGCGTAAATGGCGTTCTACGGGCTGTCGCATTAGATGAACTAAAGCTGGTAGTATGTATGCCAATGTTTTTCCAGACCCTGTCTGGGCGATAGAAATAAGATCATGTCCGCTCATAATGATTGGCCACGCTTGGCACTGCACTGGCAACGGTACTGAAAAACCTTGTTTGTCGATGACATTTAGTATTTCTGGGAAAGCGTGGAAAGCATGTTGAAACGTTTTCACCGGTTTTGGTATTGGGCGAGAAATGCTTGCACCCTTCTCGTACTTCACAGATATGATGTTTTTGCATTGCATGAACGCGTGAACCTCGACATCACTCAAAGCGGTAATTTCTGGATGCTCTATGTAAAAGTCTTTCTTGATTTCCGGATACGATTCCATCTTCTTGCGTTCAGCTTTCCCATACTCACTATCGATCTCAGCACACTGCTCGGAGGTGAGGTCCAACTGCTCAGATGGATACGGTGCGTGACGGGCCGGACGATTCTTCCTCGGCGGCGGTGAAGGTGCGTTGATCTTTTCCGATCGTAGAAAGAGGCCAGTGATGGACAGTATAATGTCTGCGGCTTTGAGCTGCCCGTCATCGGAGCCGATAATCTTGATGTGCCGAGTGTCCTCGGATTCACCGTTACTGATTTTGATTATCGTGTCCGTGTCCCGTTGAATGCTTCTGATTTTGGCACCACCGCGGCCGATCACTAAGCCGGTCATGGCTGATTCAATCACCAACAACGTAGCCATGGTAGTGGGTTTAAAACTGATAGTTATCGCGGTGTGTGAAAGCGGAAATGGTGGCGAGTATACGGGCGCAAAAGGTTGCACAGGAAAAACGTAAGAACGTAGCTTAGCCGACGGTAAACACAACACACAACGTGGTTTGAGCCTGGTGACGACGACGCTCACGAGAAAACTCAATCGACCGTTAGTATAGTGCACTTGCCACTTGTGCTATGCACCTGTGCGCCGCCTAAAATATAACCTCTCAACAAATGAACCTATCAACGTTCTTACTTCTTACCACGGTTAACCTAACTGTGGTTACTGGTTCTTAGTTCTGACACGATTAAATACATACAGGTTATCCAATGAGCTGTGCATAGACCTATACATATAGATGGGACGTTCGACTCGAGGACTGAGAGGCGTGGTTATACCATTTGGATAAGGAGAGATGATAGTACATCACGAGTGTTAGAAAGAGAACGAAACCCTGGGGACAACCAGTTATAGTAACAAACACTACCGGTCCTCAGAACAACCTCCACCTCCATTACTCGTTATCATACTGAATATTCCATCTCTATGTATAAACCATATACTCATAAATTATGATGATATAAGTAACATAAATTTCAAAAACATTGCCGCTTTTTTTTTAGAGACGTAGCCAGACACTTTTTTCTGGGTAGGCACGGTATTTTGATGTCAGGATTACCAATTAATATTTTTATTAAACAAAAAAGTAACAGAATATTATACATTTACGAGTATTATACGCATACTATAAGTATTTATTTAAAATTTTAAAATTAAAAGTATAAAATAAAATTATTAAAAAGATATATAGCTTTACTAAAATATTTTTAAATTACAAATCCCAATTTTCTTTTTTTCATTGACGTGAACTCGGCAAATGGATTACCTATATCTATGAATTTTTTACTTATTTCTTTCTCAATAGATAAAAAGTTAAATAATTTATATAGTCTGCAACTTGTCATTGTTGATCATAGAAATAAAATAAGTATGAATAAAATAAACGTGTCATGAACCGATTAAAAACTATCGGTATTTATTTTTGTTAATTAAAACTGTATTTATTTTACAATATATTAATATTATTATTTTAAATACGTTTCAATATAATATAATAATTATAATTAATGTTTGGAAAGAGCGACGTTTGTGAACATTAATAGTACCGTGCAATATATATGTCTAAACACTGTGGTAAACCAATAGCTTGCCATGGATATCAACTAATCACAGCAAAATATTTTTTTAAAAGATTTTTTTACAAAAGACTGTGTATAGTGGAAATTATAGACCTTATACTAATAGACTGGTCTTGCGTATAGAGTAGATGTTGTAATAACCCGAGTAACAGGTCAAACATTTCACAGTAATGTTTAACTATCCCAGATAGCAATTGAGTAATAGTAATAATATTATATTATTATTTTTACAGAGTAAAAATAATGTTATTATAACGGCATAACTAGGCTTTTTACATAATATTTTACCGTAATTATTTATTATTAATATTATAATATTTGTTATATTGGGTGTTAATAATATTGTTTAACAAATATAATAATAAGGTTTCTATAATAAACTTAGTATAATATATAAATATTTTGTAACTGAATATATCTCTACATTATATACATTATTATAAATTTATGAATATCATTTTTAAAATAGGTGAAATAATTAAGTTGTTACCTATAATATTATTAAGTCATAAAATACTTTCAAAGAATTATTCTATGAATAGTTCTTGGCCAAAAACTAATTTTTAGTTGGAGCGCTGGACCATTTTAAAGCCTTACTAAGTTACTAATATTTAAAATCTACAAACAAAGTTGTATATAAGTGCTATAGAGTTGATTATATAATATTCTAATGGATCCGATCAACTACCCATATTCACATTCCTATCATAGTCACATCTGCAATAGGTAAATGACTGATCAAAAAAATCGATTTTTCATCAATCGTTAAAAATAAAAACACGTCTAGCCTGTAAAATAAAATATATTCTAATCTTAAATGAATAAATACAATTTTCTATATTTTAATACTCTATTCAATTATAATCTATAATTAATTATTATCATGTACAAATTCAATACATTAATTAATAAGGAATAATTAATTTTCATGTGACACAAGGCTATATATTATAATATATATATAATACCTACGTATTTATTTTATTTATAAACCAGAGTATTATTTGGCGTTTTCTTATTTCATTAGGTTATTATATCTACATATTACATATTATATAATATCGTTATAGACTTGTAGTGTCCCCTCAGGGGAGCACTAAAAATGCGACTGGTATGGCAAACCCGGGGCCACGAGCTATGAACTGAACTGACTTTAATTAGTTGGTTCAGTTCTCCCTATTTTGATCTTAAGTGGTTGGAATAAACTGGTCCTCCAGGTTGGGGGTTTAGCGCAGGGCTAACGACCCTGCCTCGTAAAAAATCTTCTGTTCAGGATCTAATAAACATAAACATGCCTCGGATACGTGGAGCCTTGGATAATAAGACTGAAAATCGTAAAAATGGCTTATTGTTTGGGACATGGAACGTACGTACTCTTTTCAAACCTGGAGCAGCTCAAAACATTGTTAAAGAAATCAAGAGATACAAGTTAAAAATAGTGGCCCTACAAGAAATTAGATGGGATGATACTGAAACGTTAGATATACAAGAAACAACAATACTTTATGGTAAATGTAATGAACAACGCCAGTTTGGAACTGGTTTTGCGGTACACAAAAGCTTAATACCAAGTATAAGGGAATTCAAAGATATCAATCCAAGAATCTCATTGTTGACAATGAAAGCGCAATACTTCGACATAACTTTCATAAATGTGCATGCACCTTCCGAAGATAAGCCGCAGGAAGATAAGGATGATTTTTATGTGTGCTTGGACTTAACATTAAATGCATTACCTCAATACAGAATAAAAATAGTCTTAGGTGACCTAAACGCAAAAATTGGTAAAGAGACTGTATTCAGACCAATAATTGGTAGTCACAGCCTGCACGAAACTACAAATGATAATGGATTAAAACTTATCGATTTTGCATGTGGAAATGATCTTGTAGTGAAAAGTACAATGTTTCCTCATAAAAATATTTATAAGGGAACATGGATATCACCTGATGGAAGGTATGCCAACCAAATTGACCATATCCTAGTGAACGCAAGATTCAAAAACTGTGTTCAAGACATAAGAACGATGAGAGGAGTCGATGGTGATTCGGATCACTATCTGGTTAAAGGAAAAATGAAAGTCAAAATAAAAAAAGTTACTCGGAAAAAAGAAACAGTGGTAGAAAAATATGACACAGATAAACTAAACAATGTAAATACATGTGAAAGATTCAAGTATCTGATGTCGGAAAAAATCAGAAGGATTGATACAGGTATAAATGCCTCAATTGATGCAAAGTAGAAGAAAATTAAAGATACTATAAAGGTTGTGACAGAGTCAGAAATTGGAAAAGTAAAAGCTGTAAGAAAACCATGGTTCAACGACATGTGCGAAGATGCTCTAAATCGGAGAAAAGATGCTAGAAACCAGCGGCTTAATGACCAACATAATATAGAAAAAGAAATTGCGTATAAAGAATGTCAGAAAAGTGCAAGTAGAGTATTTAGAAATGAAAAACGAAAATATACTCGGAATTTATTGGAAGAAGCAGAAGTAGATTCTAGAATGAATATAACGAGATAGTTGTACCAAAAAATAAACAGTATAAGAGGAGGATACAAAAAACATAATAAGTTAGATATTGGAAAGAGATATTGGAAAAATACAGGTAATATTTTGGCCAACTGCTCAACTGCGAAAATCCAGAAGAAACTTTTGAATGGGCACTAGTAGAAACCAACGATTGTGAATGCCTACCTCCTACTAGAAATTAAATAAAACAATAAATACTAAGGTTAAAAAACCAAAAATCTCCCGGAGAAAATGGGATTCAGGGAGAAATATTAAAAAAATTAGATGAGGAAACAGTATCAAGAATACATAGTATTATTGAAATGGTATGGCAGGAGAAAAGACTTCCGGAGGAATGGAATAATGCGCTAGTTTACCCTATCCACAAAAAGAACGACCCCCAGATATGCAGCAATTATAGGGGAATTGTATTACTAAACGTAACCAATAAAATTCTTGCATATTGCTTATTAGATAGAATACAACCGATTTCGGAAGAAATAATATGGGATTACCAAGGAGGTTTCAGACCAAACAGATCTACAACAGATCAAATATTTGTGATTAGGCAGACCCTTCAATAAATGTGGGAGTTCAATAAAGACGTGTATTTATTATTTGTGAACTTTAAGAAAGCCTATGACTCTATCCACAAGACAAGCTTAATCAATATTCTTAAGAAATTTAAGTTTCCAAAGAAGCTAGTTAATCTTGTAGAGACAAGTATAAATGGAACAAAGATCAAAGTAAAGCTAGAAAGTATGTTGTCTCAACCAGTGGAAGTGGGGACAGGCTTAAGACAAGGAGATGCGCTCTTTCCCATACTATTTAACTTAGTATTGGAGAAAATAGTAAGAGAAACCAATTTATGTGAAGGGGTTGAGTTAGGTCGATTAACAATTAATATTCTGGCGTATGCGGATGATATTTCTCTATTGGGAAGGAGTAAAGAGATGATAATAAAAATGGGAAAATCACTTATAAAGGCTGCGGATAAAGTAGGACTTAGGATTGATGAAGAAAAAACAGAGTACATGGTGGTCAGTCAGAGAAATGGAAATCTGGTACAAGAAGAATTCATTGAAGTGGAAAAATACAAATTTAAAAGAGTGGACCAATTCAAATACTTAAGGTCAATTATAACTCAAGATAACGACATTAAAACAGAAATTGTAATGAGATTGCAATCAGCTAATAAATGTTTCTTTGGACTTAGTAAAATCTTTAGATCAAGAGCAATCTCTAAAAACTTAAAAGTTAGAATGTACTTACCTTTGTTAAGGCCAATTGTCCTGTATGGAGCAGAAACATGGCCGTTGAGAAAGACTGAAGAACGAAGGATAGCAGTGTTTGAAAGAAAAATACTCAGGAAAATTTATGGGGCATAATTTGATGTTCTCACAAATGAATGGAGGAAATTACACAATGGTGAACTGCAATCCCTTTTTCAGCGACCGGATATACTGAAACCTGCTAGTTTGGGCAGAACATGCCTGGAGGAAACATGACTCATTTATTTCATATTGTTGTTCAGATATTAACTTTTAAATTTGTAATTTATAAATTTATTTTAATTATTGGTGATCCTATTCGAAATACCTACTCATACAATTAAAACTTGTCCAGAACTCCAGAGGTAAGTGTACTTATTATATACCTAATTTAAAATATTTGATTTTAATATTAGGTACCTACCTAGCATTATAATATTGATGTATTACTTAGGTATGTTAAAATGCAAAGATAATAATTTTATATGTTTGTACCTGACGTACCTACATATGAAATACAATTAAATATTAAAATATTGTTAAAATATTAATTGTAATAATTGATATATATTATTTCCTATAATATATGTAAAAATTGTACTTGTGATTTTATATGATGTAAATAGCAAATTACACCGGTACCGATCCAGTTATGTAATATATATTGTAAGTATTGGTCACCGGTGACTTATAACTTGCCTAATATAAAACCATATGCAACAATTTGATTGTTACTATCATCATATTGGTACTAAAGATTACAGAACTGCATCTGTCACCACAACAGCTGTGTGTATTGACCATTAGTCTTAACTCATTATTAAAAATATAAATGGCCCACAATTAATTAAAATAAATTGACTGCATGTATATACTTTCTAGTGCCTACCTTTAAAATATAGGCATTATGTATTTATTTCACATAAGTATTATTATTATAAAATAACATTGCCGTTTAGTATTGATATATCAAGATAAATTAAATTATTTATGATACCTATATAATATAGGACTAGGTATAACAGAAAATATGACATTATAATTAATAATAACTATAGTATTATATAAAAAGTAGCTTATAAACTATAAAATAAATTGTCTATAAATTATAACTAATATATATATACTATATAAGAATTAAGAAGTATGATTATAATTTTGTAATTACTAATTTTATCTAGGGCTGTTCTAAACTAAAAATGAAATAGCAATATTTTACAAAGTGGGTATGTACTACATATATTTTTTTAGTTACCTACCTATATATTATTTTTCTTTATTTATAAAACTTAAAATAAAAAAATCTATACTGAGTTTGGTAAAGTTAAATTAAAAGTTAATCTTTATAATAAATATCTAACTATTAGATTTTTTAATGTTGGTTATTAATTAGATTTTATCAACAAAAATAATGATTAAGAATGAATTTTGTATTTAATATGTACCTACATCATAGTATAGGTATATGCTTAGTTATAGTGTTTTACTGTTTTAAAAAATATGTAATATTATACTTATTATGAGCCATTTCCTGAAATTTAATTTTGTTATTGAGTACATTTTAATTTCTTCTACTTTTAAAAACTAAAATTTAATTTCAATTTGTAATTCTCATAACTTAATAAAAAAACACCATGTCCATAATAGGTTTGTAGATTATTGAAAATATATATATACATATTTTTTCTTCATGCATCATACATAGGTATCTTGTATTTTACAGCAGCTAGATAAATCTACCAACCATTAGTTTTACTATAATAAAAAAAAATATATCACTTATTTCAATTAAATAAATTTATATATACTATTTTAATATATTTACCAAATGGCATTTACAAGGATATTTATACATTTTCAAACTACATGAAAATACATACACATTTTTAAATACATGAAGATGTACGTAAGATGTAAGATGAAATAATATGTGAATGCCTTTTATGAGTTCATTAAATTTACACTTTTTACCTATTTCAAAAATTGTGAAACCTTATTATAGTTGATTTCATATGAACTGAGTAATTTCACAAACTTAAAATATAGTAGAATATATGATACACAATCACCAATATTTTAAATTAAATGTTTGTTTTAATTTTTTGTTTTAGAAGCTGTTTGAAAAATTAAAGTGTTCAGCAACTGCACCAATAATGAAATTGAAGGCCCGATTAAAATTTACCCATATAAATAAATATTAATTTATTGTATTTTTAAATAAATTAAGGATTGTTTTATTATTAAAAGTATTCTGTATTATTATTTTTAGTTCCCAAATTAATAATAAGAATTAAATATTGTGGTTTTGATGCATATTAATTTCTGTTTTAGATTTCCTTCTGGAATCTGGTAACTATTATTTAAGCTGGTGACATACTGACATGATATATATTTGAACGTGATGAATACACGTTGAATATAAAAAACTCCTTATTTCATATGCATGTATTATAATTTACACAAAACATGATATGAAATGGAAATTGTGATGGTGAATTAATTAAACCATAGATAATCAATACTGCCATGAATGTAATTATATTAAATAAGTATTGACTTTTAACAATATCTTTAACATTTTTAATTAAGAAATTATATTATTATTTTAAAAAAGACATCATTATATTATTTTGATTAAAACAATATTATAATATTATAAAAATATATTTTAGTATTAATATGAGAAAAACATTATAATAATGTGGAAAGTCTCGGCAAAAAATATTACATACTATATTATTATAATAACACTATTGAAATGATTTTGTAATGAAAAAATAATATATAAATAATATTACTCATTACTTATATAATATTATTTTAACATTAATATATTGTTTTTTTGATATCTGGCCGTATAGTATAATCACATCAGTGTTGCCATTGTATGTCTAGTACAATGTACAATTGTACAATAAGACCGTGCATTATATATAATATTATCATTTCTCCTCTTTTCCAATGGGACTTGCGATGTAGAGAAGATATCTTCTCTTCATTGTGATGTGGCTAAAAGTAATTATAAAATAATAAATACCTTGTGTAAAGAAATATTTGAACCTATGTAACCAATTTTACAAAGCAAACATTTATATAACCCATTATATAAATTTTAAAAAAGTTAGGTATATTAATAATATAGTATCTTTTTATAGGTATGTAGATTTCTTATAATTTCAAATTCATATATTAGATTCTGAACGAGGTGATGGAATCTATTAGTTTTACAATGATGTGTGATTTTTTATTTTTATTTTTGTGTGTGGTGTCAAAAATCAAACTTTTTCAATATTTTTCAAAAGCATAGAAAAAACGATAATAAAATTACAAAAAAACTGGAAATTATACGCTAAACCATGTTAACAAGAAATACATTTTTTTTAAATGGTATTTTCTATACATAGTTAAGTTTTCAGAGTATTTCAACTTATTTTGACTTATTTATAGACAATTTAAATTTTCGATTTTTCTAAGTTTTTATTTTTGAAATATCTATAAAAAAAATTTGGCTGTCCAAAAACTCTTGAAAATTTAAGTTATAACTATTGCATTTAAAATAAATTGAAAATCGTTAACACAATTTTTTTTATAAGCCCATAAAGTCTAAATTTATATGAAATATGTTAAAATTGCAATAATTTGCAAGTTATTTTGTAGTTGAAAATTCATATAAAAATGTCTGTTCATACTTAAGGTTTAAAATTTTAACACTGTGTTATCCATAAGTTACTCTTCAAATAATTATAAAAAAATGTATACCGGACTTTAAGAAAAAATTTATGACCGTTTGAAATTTAAATTTTTACGAAATTGCATACTATTGCATTATATTTAAATTTAAATATAACATACTATATTATAATAAACCTATATTAGACCAACATATCATCTCCGTTCAGAATCGTAATTCGTATACAATGATACCTATCATTTCATTCAAACTTTAACAAATTCATTGTAATGACCTATCCTATGAACGAGCTGCACTCCACTCTCAACTGTACTGCAGAGCGAGGTCCATCCGGTTATTTTTTTATATTGTATTATACAAATATTATTATTATCTTGCAGTCCCAAGTAACACATAAATAGTGCCCTCTAATTATGACTGTCTTACGTGTACAAAAAACCAGTCTATTAGGTTATATTAAGGTTTATGATGGTAACCCGCCTTGAGGATCACAGACCATACCATAAACGTGATAGTTATGTTGGTAGTCCTTAATCATATCAGCGGTTAATATATACATCAGAATGCTTAAGTTGCGTCACTGGCCACTGTTGCTACATAGTACATACGCGGTATAGTCTGGTATAAATTATCCGTTGGATGGAAACCACATTCATTGTATCAATAGTCGTTGAATCGTATAGTAGTTATTGCCTGCCTGGACCTAGTTTTTTTCCAAGTTGTTTATATCTTTTTTATACTAGATAATAACAACACTTTGAACATCTCCGAATAACTGATCAAAATGGCATATAATCAACCACAAGAGCTACAACCAATCCTAGACGAATATTATGGAGTACCTGGGCTATTTCTCGTACCATCTCACAGTACCGCAATCACTCAGCCAGCTCTTGTCAAAGTGTACCCAATCAGGGACACCTTGGATCACAAGTTAGTAGAAAATGTTGCCTATGCCTTAGATATCTTGTGCTTAGCCATGTTGTTACATTACGATACGATATTTGTCGACATGATACTTATAGTATAATTTAGGATCTAAGTTCTTTATTTAAAAGTAGATATTTGATAGTTGTTAGTTTGTTACCTGCTATAAATAAAATTAATGTAATTTTATTCTACTTGATACGTCACAATATGATGCGTAATACCTAATGATTTCCAATTTTTCTTGGAATGGATAAGTAGGTACCTGAAAAAAGTAAAATGTAAAATACACTTATAATGTGTTTTCTTGTTTCTTATTTGTTGAAACTTTTGAATTATTGCTGACATATTAATTTATACTTTGTACTACGTTTGTTACTTGCTTTGGCTAGACAGTATTTTTTGAGCTTCACAAATTTGCAATTAATTAAAAAATTTTATTCACAGAAAAAATTTACAATTTATTATTAAAACCTGCTTATTAATAGGTGAATTATGTTGTCTGGTCAAGCTTCTCCAGTATCTACAAACTACAAATGACCTCACACTAGACTGGTCAAATGTCTCCACTTCTCAAATTTCTCTAGTATATAGTAGGTAGTTCTTCTCAGTGTTCCATTTGTCTTTTTGGTAGTGAAAATCTTTTTAATAGGTCATCTATGATGTTACGTGAAAATGATACCTACTATTCTAATAATTCCGTGGTGGTATGATAATGTTATCAACTTGTATCGTGAAATACAGAGAAGTTTTTAAACTTTGAAGGATTTCAAAAATTGTTATTTGACAACTACCACCTACACAATATCTACGTGCTTGTAACATGTTACATACAAAATTGAAATAAATTCATATTTTCCAATTGTATTACCTAAATTGTTTGCTTTAATGTTACAGAAAAGTATTAATAAGAAAATTGAAAGTCGAAATGGTTTATGGTAAGTGTTAGAAATACTCATAGGCGCAACTAAAGTTTATATTTTTTGGGGGGGGCTTAAAGTACTTAGACAACATAGACCAGAATTAGGCCCACAGATCAGGAGGGCTATGACAATGTTTAGGGGAGCTAAGCCGCCCCCCTAGTTGCGACTATGTAAATACTCATTGAAAACTTAAATTTCAATCAATTATGTTTGTCTATTTTAGATGATTTACAAAATTACTTTAGTCAGTTTGGTGAAATTGAATGTATTGATCTTAGACGTTCACTTTGTAGCAGAGGATTTGCTTTCATTACGTTCAAGACAATAGAAAGCGCGAACAATGTTTGTATCTACTTTGCTTAAAATAAATCAATTTAAATAGACATGATGCATGTGAATAATGTATTTGCCTATCTAACGGGCAATACCTATAGAAAAATCAAAATGATAACATTTAGTTTCATATTATAGCTTAAACACTTATGATTAAATTTATACAGGAAAATATTTGTATGTCCAGGTATCACGTTTTCTTAAGTTCCTATAAATTTTATTTCAACACGTATAAATGTACCTATAACACTATAGCTAGCTATTAAATATAAGATGCTATGTATATATTGTATCATGAAAACATATTATTCTAATTTTTTTTTTTTAATAATTGTTATTTCTTATTTTCAAAAAGGTCTTGGCATATCGTCATCATATTCTCAAACATAAGGTAGTTGGTATAAAGAGATCCACATCAATATCGTTCACTATGAAATTAATTGTCAAAGGATTGGATAGAACTATAACCTCCCACGATATAAGAACATATTTCGAACGTTATGCACCTGTATCAAATGTCTTGATGAGAACTGATAAACAAAACCAACCAAGAGATTTTTGCTTTGTTATATTATTTATCAAAGTGGAACCTAGCTCTGTAATAATATATCGACATCATGTAATTAATGGAAAACAGGTAATACATTGAATATAAATTATATACAAACCTAGAATTTCATTATTATTATTTCTTTATATTTAACAGGTTACAGTAAGGAAAGTGGAAAAAAATATCAATCAATACAAACTAATATAGGAAGTATGTAATAAATTTTTTATACTATTTTATTAATTTTAATGTATATTAATAGATTTTTTTCTTAATATTGACAGGTTTTAGGTTATATGGAGAGTACTAATTAAGACTATAGAGGTAAATTTAGCTTCAGGTTTATTTACATTTATTCAAATTTTTTTGACAATCATTATTCTGGTGTATGAATTTTGGTATTTAAATTCTGGATGCCCAAATGTCATACATTGCAAAATAAAATATTTATTTAATTCATTTTTAAATCTTAGTTGTGATATAGTATAATAGGTACTATGCTTTTAAAATGTAATAGTTTGGCCATAAATCAGAATATATTTGTCACCTAATAAACGTGTCCAAAATATTTTATGGTCATAAAAAAATAATATTTATATAATGTTCAAAATACATGAGTACCCATGTATACATATAATGTATATTTAATGTTTATTTTTATAAATTAAGGAATAAAAACATTTTTATTTTTTGATCAATGACTTATGCAACAATTTTTATATTTTTACGATTTATGTATCTTAATTTTTAATTGAATAAAACATATTAAATATTTTTTATAATTTAATATAAGTCATGGCATTTGCTTTTATTACATTACTCAGATACAGCTGCTATGCACAGTTTATCCGTTAAAACAAAATAAGTCTATATATATATATATATATATATATATATATATATATTATTTTGATTAGGTATAATACACTGCTTTCGTAGAAAGTAAGATAAAATTATTAGATGTGATGTTTAACTTTTGTAGGATTGCAACAAATTGAATTTAATTGCTTAAATAAATAAAATGGTATAGTTTTAAAATATAGTTTCATCATGAATTCAATATACAAAGGTTTTGTAAACTTTTAACAATAGAGTGTTGCATTACTCCAATGCAAAACAAAAAAGAACAAACTTGTTTTTGAAGGTATAAATCTCTTAATGAAATTAATAGGTTAAGGAAGGAAAACTCTAGTTTCAAAAAAAATACAAATTTTTATATTGAAAAAAGCAAAAGGAATATTGCATCTATATTTTGTGAATATATTGTATACTATACAAAAATAATTTAAAATAATAAAATGGGGTGAAATACCAAATGTTTGGGTAAGAGTTTGGGGTCGAGATATAGAAGATACAGAAGTAGGGACGGGTGACTGATAAAGGTGAATTGTTTTTATAACGTTTAAATCAATGTTAGTTTAGAATAACTATTCAGAATCCGAAATTCATAATCAAACTTAACGCATTACATGTGTCTCACGACATTAAAATTAATGAAAATTATTACTAAAGGAAAATTTGAGTCAATTAGAATCCTTGATTATAATTAGAAATTCATTAAATAATTGTAATTAATATTAATTATAATATATTAATTTCTTAAATAAAAAAAGCAATAAAGTTGATACTTTTATACGAAAAAATTAATTTGGGAATTATTACAAGTGTAATAAATTTTTCGATTGAATATTGTTCTCAATTTACATCTAACTATTATTTGCCAAGACACTTCTACATATAGTTTACTCAATGAAAAATGTATTTAAAAAATTTCAAAATTATTTATAAATAATTGTGGAATGTACATGTAAGTTTTAGATAGAATATAACTCATGTAGATGGTCTTAAAGTTTTCTTTTAGTTATAGAGCACTTTATTAAATATAACTTACTTTCTAAGTATAGTTTAAAAAATATAATTTTTACTAAATGTAGGAAATAACCAAACAAAAATTCAATTGAAATTAATTCAATTCAACAAAATAAGTCAACAGATTTTACAATGTATCATTGTAATATATTAATTGCTTAGCACGATAATAATTATTTAAAGCTTGTTAAACAACTTTATAAATATACCTAAATAGTTAAATTTAATATTAAATAGTAGACTACTTAATTTTCTTTGATCGTTATAGGTAAATATGATTTACTTAAGTGTATACTTTTTTATTATTACTTAATATAAAATTTTAAGTGCAAACTTGGTTATGATAAAATATATAATATTTAAAAATGATAACCTTAAATGTATACAAATGTCATAAAATTATACAGATAAAAATGTACCAGTCAAAATATAAATATGGTCAAGCGATACAAATCATGTGTGATATATTACTATATGCATACAAATAGGTTACATTTTTATATAACACAATAGCTAAACACAATTTGAGCCCTATTTTTCATAACCCTTAAGTTTTAAATAGTATTTATGAAAATAAATAAACAATTTAGTGAACATAAAAAATTGCACCAATATAAGTAAAATATGGCCGTTTTATAGTTAATATTCTGAAATAATTATTCAAATAATCAGTCATGTAAAATATTTGATCAAATTATCAAAGTTTCCGGAAATCAGTACTAATTAATTTTTATTTTCAAAATTCACACAATTTTAAATCCTGATATTTAAACGAAATACTATTAATATCAAAAATTGAAGCATTTGGTAATTTGAACTGCACTATATATTAGTATTGGGTTCATTAATGTATTAAATATTGGGATTAAGAGTTGAGCTTTTTACTGAGTTTTCTCTAGTATGATAATGTTTTTATTATATTTCCTCGTTGATGCAAGTCAATGCAAGAATGCATGATAAACATAAAATACATTTTAAATAGCATAAGTAAGATAAAAATATAGTTATATAAATTAGAAAATCAAATTATTAAAAAAAAATATTGTATAAAAATTAATAAATTAATAAATATTGTGTAGATATACTAAAAGTTAAAAATAAATAAAATTGCACTAAGTGTTAATACTGGTTAATTTATCACAATAATAGGAAATAATTAGTCAACCCTGAATTAACATTCCGAAGATGATTTTTCACCATAAGTAGCTGAAGTTTGTTCTTCGATAACATTTTCAGACGAATTAGTTTCTGTAGATGTTTCATGTGATAAGTTTAATGTTCGTTTAGCCAACTTGTCCAATTCGGCTGAAGTATCTGTATGATAATCAGTGTTCTCCAAAGATAACGATTTAGAACCAGATAACTCACCTGTAATACACAATGCGAATCACCCATATAATGTTCATTTACATTATGTCCAATTTGTTACTTGTATACTTAATATATATTTACCTGTCGTTTTGGTCATGCCAGGACTTTGATTGGACTTCTTGTGTAATAGGGAATTAAAAAAATTTGCCAACACCCCTTCTCCAGGAGTCGATGTATTAGTAGTTTTGACTGGATCGATCTTTAACAAAATAATAAATTTGAGTTTAACTAGAGTCCAATGTATTAAATTGAGCGGACGGACCTTTTTAGTTGGAGAACCTTGACCTTGACTTGTTAACGACATACGTCTATCACCTGACTTAGACACACCAGTTAGTGATCTCATTACAGAGTCTTGTCTTGGAATACCAATAGCTGATTGTTGACTGGCACTTTGGTTCAGTAGTCCTAACTGTTTGTTCAAAAATACTTGTTCATCTTCTGCTTGAGTTTCATGGTCTTTGGCAAAAGCCTAAAACAACATTCAAACGTGAAAATAAAGTTATTTTGCTAATATAATTTTACACAAACCTTTCTTGTATTCACTTTTGTTATAACAGAATTATAAAATTCGTCGGGTCTAATAGTTTGCATATTATCATAGAGAATACTAATTTTTTTCATACTATCCCATCCTGCTGGTCTGAAATGAACAATTGATCAAATATTACAGTCATTTATAAAAATGAACGCAAATTAAAATTGTAATAAAAATATTAATTATATTTAAAATAATTACAAAATAAACTTAAACTATCGATGTAAAAATAAAAATAAAATATATAAACTTACATGAAAACTGCATCTTTTTCAACTATCAAAGCTGGAGTTTTAAAAGGAAAGTTATAAATTTTATGTGTAAGAAATTTGTATAATAAATCACAATTTTTGTCTTCTTTAGCTGATGTATAAAACAGTGATGCGCCATATTGTAAACAAAATTTGCGTACTGCTTGTTGTATGAAATCAAAATGTTCATCTTTGTAATCATTTTCTTTCTCCAAAAAACTTATATAATCAGTCTAAAATAAAAAATATTTAATAAAATTGTTGATATTTAATAATAATAATATAAATAATATAAAAGGCATACCATCGTAACAACAACAATTATATCTAATCCTAAATTTCTTGTGAGTACTCCATCTCCAAGAGATGGTTCCCAGTAACCATTTTTATCACCAAGATTTTCTTCAATATATTCATTCCATTTTTTTATACCTTTAATAATAAATTACATAATATGCCATAAATAATATAAAAATAATCTAAAAAAACCTCATTTAAAATATAATGACCACAATTATCACTTTATTCATCAAAGCATAATGGTTAAAGTTAATAGCGATAGCAAATTAATACATTTATTTGTACTATCTATTCACAGAAAATTTTTATCGAATATTTCTGAGTAATAGTACCTACCTATGATTTGTAAACAAACTAATTTTAATCAACTCGTACTTGAAATGTATTTGAAAAATGATTTTACTATTCTAAAAACGATGTAAAATAATTAAATTATTAATATTACCAAATATTTTTAAAATTAAGAATAAATTTAGAGAAATTAGAATTAAGTTATTTTTAAATTATTGTTCTGACCTATACCTAACCAAGAAATTTTAATTATTATAATAAATAAATTGAAAATCACTGATACCTTATAGGGTTTTGCGTATAACAAATCAATTATATTATACAGATTGGGGTCAACCAAAACTTGAAATAGAAATGTAAGGAATATAACTTATATATATATCACTTATATTATCTGTTATGCTGTAAAAGTTATAGCGTAGAAAATATTTTAAATGCCATTATATATCAAATAGGGTAACTTCTCTAATAATTAATTTTGATAATTTATAGTAATATACGTCCCTTGAATTTAATCTCTTTTTCTCATTTAAGGCCATATTGTTCCCTTACTTGTCCAATTGTTGAATTTGGCTTTGTTATTTAGGATCTTTTTATAAAATGATAATTTAAAAGAAAACTCTTTTGTTTAGCTCCTTTTACTTTTCATATCCAATGTCATTCTCACAATTACTCTTCTGTTCAAAAGACACGTTTCCTTATCAACTTATCTGATTGCAAGCATCAAGCAAACCTTACTTTCCTATCAAGTATTCTATCTGGTCTTACTGGTTGCTTTTCCATTTTTTCCTCTATTAATAATTAAATACCTGTTCGCTCTAAATGTTCTTCTACCATTTGTCAAATCTTAACTCAAAATGAATCCTCCAAATGAGTTACCATCATTTTCTTTTTAACAATACTAGGATATCGGCACCAATCACTAATTAATATTTCCTTACATAAACTACTTCAATATAGCATATCACAATATTATTTTTTTTACTTTGATTTACCTGATGATGAATTTTAATTTGAAACCGTTAGTAATATACACTTTTAATAATACTCAATGCCAAATATTATTTTATTTACTTACATATCATTATTGTTTTTCTTATAAATATTTGCGAATGTTGACCATACATAAATTGCTATTTTATTTTATAGAATAATTATTTATAAATTCATTTTTTTTTACAGTCTTAAAACGATAGAAAAACACACATGTCATATGAGTATGTATTTATTGACACCATTATATTTAAGACTATAAAATCAGACTAGGATATTTAAAATTTGAATTTATATTTCTTAATTCTACTTTTTCTATTACTTATACAATATATGACATGAAAATAGATGTGTATATTGCAGAGATTATTATTAATGTTAATTATAATTTATTGCTATTTACGTAGGCTTCACTTACATTTTTGTCTGTACTCTCGTAGTTCTTCACTAGGAATTGGAAGATTGTCAATGTAGTCTTGTAACAAAGTCGCCCAACTTTCTAATTGATCCATTATATTCCATGGCGTTTTCATAGAAACAACAAACATAATCAATGTATTCTTAAAGTTTTTTTCTGATAGGGCAAACTTTAAAAGAAATGAGTAAAGTGGGTTTCCATCTTGTACCCATACATTCAATTTTGTATGATCTAAAAAAGAGATAATTTATGAAAAATTGTTATAACTCCACTACATATTTTAATAAAATACTATTTCGTAATGAGTGCTATTTACATATACTCTAAACAAGAATAAAAAAAAGGCAAATCAATGATTATTTTAATATCAATACAAAAAATTAAGTTTGATTAAATTAGCAAATTTTGATGAAAAAAAAAAAAAAAAAAAAAATACAACAAACAATTATAGTTTCTGCAATTAATTTAACTAAACATTGTAAAGGAGCTTGAAAGTTTTTTCAGGTTAGTCAGCTAATGATAAATTTAATACAATTTATATTATATAAGTACCTTCTTTGTATTCATCACGAATATCAATATAAGCATATTCTAGTCCAATCCCCTTTGTTAAATCATCAATACCCTGTAACTTTGCAACCAATGTAGTCTTGCCACATTGATTATCACCTGAAAACAGTAAATTATGTTAATTTATAACTGTTGATTATTGACGTTTAATAAATTAATTATTTATTTATTTATTAAGTAATTTACCTATTATGATCATAGACTTATCAGTTGGTAACCGAGTCCCTCCCTTTTCTTTCAATGAAATTAACATGGAATTCCTGTAACAATAAGGGTAGACTTAAATATGATCACAGACAACAATTTGATTAGTTTTAATGTTTAAGTTAAACATATTAATTTCAATTTTTGTAAAAACCTGATACCGATTTTTTTATTTTGTAACGTATAACAATGTCTTATTATTTGCAGAATAAACACACATTATACTAGAACCACTGAAATGTTTCCATAATTTTTTAATTAGGTACTCACCATAAATTTTCTTCTTCTTGCATTTTATAGCAGGTACGACCGACTCAATAGGAAATTGTTATAGACCACCAAAATATCAATAATGATCAACAGACAATAAATTACTGGTTCAATTGCGTTTTAATTACATTAAATTCTGTGATAGAGGCGTCTAATATAATACAATTCGGTTTTTAATTGTTAATTTTACATTCTGTTATTCTAGTATTCTACATTAATTAGAAATTTCATAGGTGATACCGTTTGAGTGATAGTAACTATCTGTATCACACATAAACATTTATTATCTATAGTATCACACAGGACAGTAATAAAATCACTAATAATAATATTAAACAACAATATTGTTGTAGGCCGTTGTAAGTCAACCAATATAATATACAATTGTTTTTGAAAATTAAAATATATTTTTATGATAAAATAAACTTAATATTATTTTGTCATGATATTTCTAAAATGTTCTCCGGCTCTCTGCATAACGATTCCTATATCATTATATTATTGTCGATTAATAATTAGCAAGTACAATGATCTTAGTTATTAATAGGTATAGTCTATTCAATTAACATTATCGTTGTTATAGTAAACTATAACGTTCTTCAGATTCGACAACACACCTTTAGTATTTATCGGGTAAGTTACTTTTTAAAAGAAAGTATAATATTAAAAGGAATTACATCAATAATTCTGCTGTGCAGGGAAAAAAAACCCAACACTAAATTTCTCTTTTGTGGAATGCCAATATTTTATTAAGAAATTGTATTGGTCAGGATATTCTTGAGGGAAAAAGTACCTAATAAGTTAAGATTTTAAAGTAACTTTTTTTTCCAATTTATTATTTAGTTGACAACTAGATATTTTGATTAAAAATAATAAAATGAATTGTAGTTAGTATAAGCTAATAAAATCCAAGTTTTTAAACTAAAAAAATCTTAATGTTAAAAAATCACTGAATAAATTTTAATGTACAATAAAACCACAGATTATAATATTATCTATATGGTAAAATATCGATTGTTCATCATTCTCTCATCCGTCCACTTCAAATTTCAATTATATGTCACCTACAATCATTATGGTATATATTACTAATTAATTATTACTTAATTATATACTTATTAATTAATATTTAAATATTATTAAGAAAAAATGAATAACTAAATTTGATAAAAACTTGGATATTATATAAACAAACTAGTATAATTAATATTTTAAATTATTTTATCATCATTAACTTATTATATTAAAATTTTTAGTACCTTTACAATATTATTTTTAATTTAATAATTTTAAAAATCCGAATGAAGAGTTTTTGTCCGTTACCTTCTTGGGCATGTTGTAGACAGTTAATTGAGGTTTTACAGGGTATACATTAATATTTATGATATAACTAGTGTTATACTAAAACCAGTTTTTTTATTAGGTACTTACCTAATATAACAAATCACATTAATTACTTCAAATTACACAAGTAGCCCCCTATTACTAATAGTGATTGCAATATATATTTACTTTAAATACATATATACTTATTATATTTATAACAAATTGAACATTATAGAAATCACCGGAGTTAATCATACATCTAATTTTATTGATATTTTATTTTAATAAGCTAAAAATTTGTTAAAAATCACAGAAATTGCATGCATGGTATTGGAAATAAGAAATTATAATTTATATTGAACACAGAAAATAAATAAAATAAACAATTATTTAAATTGTTGAAAAGAACTATAAAACTAACATTTTCATTTTTGTTTGAAAAAATAAATATTTATTTTTATTTAACTGATGATAATATAATTTTTTTTTAAATTAAATATGCCTAGAATATTAATATTAATATCTACTTTTAATGAACGTAGATTATTAAAACTAAGCAATTTGAATCAACAAAAAATTTGCTCTTTTAATAATAGGAGTTGGTCATATTCTATAAGTGTTCATAGAAAAACTTTTGTAAGTTAAGTATATTTAAGAATCGGATAAGAATCAACCAATTTAGAAACATTAAAAACTAGTAAAAGTGACATTTGTATCACATCATAACTATATAAATTGAGTATTATATATTTCTTACATTTTTACAGTGAAATAATACTTATGTAATTTATCTTGTAAATAATTAATATTAGTTGATTCGTTAAGTTTAGTTAATCAATAGTTCATTGGAACTTTTAGAACAATAAATACACAATAGATAAAACTTAATTATAATTAAAAAAAAAAAAAAAACATTTAATTTATTAATTATCACATTTGAATATTTTTCTTTGTATCATTAAATTAATACTTTTTTTTTAGTCAAATATAACTTGTAAAAAAAAAAAAACTTCATAATTGATATAACTAAATACAAATTAAATATAATAAAAAATAATTTAACTCAAATCTTTAACATTTAATTACTGATATTATGTTGAAAATTGCACATGGTATTAAACATGTGCACTATTAAAATGCATTACTTCACAAATATTATTTAAAATAGTAGAATATTCTTTTAATTTTTTTATCTCTTCTGCTGACATTTGAATGTTACATACAACTCTGTTTAAACAATCAATATCGGTTTTTAACCTATCCATCACCTTGCTTAAGTTAAATGAACATGAATGATGAAATTTACCACATATTGATAATTTTATAAAGTATTCTTCGAAATCATTATGATTATAAGTAAGATTAGTTTTCATTTTTAAATAGTCAGTTATAATACTTCTAATTTCTGGTCGTTTAAAGAGCATAGAAACCAAGTTTTGATTTCCAGCAACACTAGACAAATACACAATAGTTTCAATAGTCCATTGCCGTACTAAAGGATGACGGTCAAACAAATATTTCAGAAAAATTTCCAAGATATGATTTTCTTGAAATGTTGGTATGCACAATAATATTGATTGAATCAATCGAAGTCTACAGCGTTTCATTCCTGTGGTGTCTTCATCGCTATATCTGTTCATAATTGTATAAGTCTAATAAACATACATATTTAAGTGTTAATAAATATTTATACATTTCTTGCATTTATTAGTTATCAATTTCAGTTACAGTGCAATTTTTGTACCTCTTTAAGAACTGTTTTTAGTAACTTTTCAGAACCAATGGTAACTTCAATTAAAGCACATAAAAAGTTATTTGGAGATTCATCATTAACACAACTCCACAAATGTATGATGTCTCCATTTAATTGTTCATAATTTTTTTGCTCAGGTAATATAGTCAATATTTTTACCTAGAAAAAAAGAGGTTTGGGATTTCTTAATTCAGCATATATTTTTTTTTCAATTAGTTACTTAATAGAAATTTTAATTTATAGATACTTTAATCCCTGTTAGTCAGCTATAATAAATAAAAATCATAAGCTACCATGTACCTACAATAGTATAGTACCCAGTGTTGGGTAAGTTACCTTTTAAAAGTAATTAAGTTACGTTACAAGTTACAAAATGAAATAGGTAACTAGATTATTTGTGAGTTACTCAAGTTCAAAAGTAATGCGTTACGTTACATTTTTTACTCAAAAGTAACTAGTTACAATGACGTTACTCTTATTCAAATTAATATTGTTAGTAAAATCCAAATATAGGTAGGTACTCTGTTATTATCAACAAATTGTGATATAACTATGAATTGCTGACAAAAGCTTTGGCCTACCTAAGTACCAATAGTTGTTAGCGGTAATCCATACACGACTGTCTAACAGTACTATGTTGATGTACATATTTTATCAGATATGATCTAAATATAAATATACTAATAAACTATAGCAGTTACTGCCTGTATAGGCTGTAATCGATGTTTATAATCAGTTTAACTGAGAATAATATTAACACAAAATCGTTTATTTATATAATTATATTAGATTATACTGGGAAAATGTTGCAATTACATAAATACCTACTTAATACAAATACATTTTCTGATGCGATAACGAGAAAAAGGATTGGTTTGTGAATAGCACCACGATATAACCGCCCCCCCCCCTCAAAAAAAAAATTAAATTTATAGTGTAACGCTCTTCTGCTAAGTTACTCCTAAATAATTAACGTTGTTACTCTCGCGTTACCTAAAAATAATAATAACTAAGTTATCATAATGTTACTGAAAAGTTTAACTATGTTACAGTAACGAGTAACGCATGTTACGTTACTACCCAACACTGATAGTACTTGGCAGCTTATGGTATAGTTATAATACAGATGTAGTACCTATTGTGATACCATGATACCAAATCTTTTTTTTTATATATTTTATTAAATTTTTTAGATAATTTTTCCTTCAATGTATTAACATTTTTTTCACATTTCTACTAATTCCACAACTTTTATAAATAAACTAAATAAGTTCCAATAATGTTTTTACAATAAAAAATTCAAAATTAGACATTTTCACTAAAAATGTATCCAATAAGAAAAATTAATATAATATAATTTTGACATAAAAATAATACCAATTCTGATAAACGATTGTATTTTGAAAGTGTTGGGACATGTAGTATTCCCACTGCAGATTTCAGACTCTCAGTTTTGAATTGAGGACAAGTGTTCACTATCTGCTTTTTATCAGGTAATAGAGTAAAATGTCTCCTTAACAATGATTCAAGATAAATATGTTGTGGACACTGAGTAAAACATGGGAACTTATACAAAACTTCAAAAAGTTTAGCTAATTTTAAGAACTGTGAATTACTCATGTCTGAGGGTAAATATCTGAAAAAAAAAATGCAAATTTTATTATTTTTTTCTTTACTGTTAATTTAAAAATAAAACCTCATTATAATAATCCACAGGTCACTGCTAAACATAGCTGGCCAGTACTCGGTATTGAGAATATTTTGAATTATAATTTTTTCAACCTTTTCAAATAATTCATAATCAGACACAAGTATTACTGACGCTACATTTATCAGTAAAGGGTCGTAGATGCTATAACAGCACATTACTGAATCGGTGCATCTTATCAATTGAAAAACAATGTCAATAGTTTCATTAGCTTGTTGATAACATGGAGTTTTAATTAAGTGTTTTAACAGCAACATTGCAATGTACAGTGCAGGTACCTTTTGGTTTGCTATATTTTTGTTAATAATGTCTCGACTACTCTGTTGAAATATCTTAAACACAGAAAAATTAAAATTAAATTCTTATTATATAGAAAAAATTAAGCGCATTTAAATATTAAATTACTTTTATAAACGTTTCATCTAAATTTAACACTAGATGATCAACAAATTGTGATAATCTGTCTTTAATAGTAACAGCATCTTGTGTATTGGTTAACCAGTAGCTAATAATGTGAAAACCAAAGGAAAATAAATTAAATTTAACTCAGTATTATTAAGTGATTGCTATCACTTAATAAATATAAGGTTTTATATTCATACATACCAATTAAGGAATAAAACAAAATCAACCAATGTTTTATGAGATCTTAATACACGACCATATGAGCAAAGTTTTACTAAAACACTCATCAAGTATGTTAATAATTTTAATGTAACTTCATCATTATGGTGAAAAGATAAAACGCTTTTCTTTATTTCGGTACAAAGAAAATTAATTGGTTCATCATTTATAATCTTTCCTTTTAATTCTATGGAATATTTTTGTGACATGGTCATATACACTTTCCAATGAGTAGCCATAGTTTTATTACTTGCATTATATACTGCTTCAGCTCCATGCCAAATGTGCTCTAAAACTGTAATTAATAAAGAAATAATAGTATATAGTTATTATAAAAAGCTGATTTAAATATTAGATTTCATGAATATAAAACAATTATTTTTTCTTACTACTAATTACTAAATCTTGGTCTTCTTTAAGTGTTAAATCAAATGTAACTTTTTGTATAATATCAAAAAATAATTTCTGTACTTCTGTTGTGATTCTGAATAAGTCAGTAAGCAATTGTTTTACATTATTAATTAAGTCTCCATATACAAGACTACTTTCTGAACAATGTTTAAAAGATGCTATTACACCTTTTTCATATGATATGAGATGAGTTATTATCATACTTGATGTACAAGGTTCTTTTTCTATACATTCCAGTGTTATTTTTCCTTGATTTAACATTTGTACACAGTTCTAAAAACATTAATATTATTACTACTTAAAAATCAGTGGTACTGAAGCGTTAAATATATACTATGATAATAAACATCAAAGGGCTCCCCAACATCTTCCGGAATTTTTTTTAACACAACACAATCATTAAATGCAAATTAAAGCAGCCATATAATGAAATATAGATTTTATAGTTTATTTATCTATCTCTATTTTATAGCCCAACTAAATTTAAATGCATTTTTGGTTATGAACCCATTGTAAATAAGTAAGCTGAGACTGAATGTTTTATACAAATAATATTAAATTGAGTATTAGTTATATTATTTATAGTATTTATGTACTTAAATATGCACTTAAAATGTATTATGTAAAATTAGTAAGTTGTCACAATAAGAAAAACCTGCGTTTAGCCATGTACCTAAACTCGTTAATATAGGTTGTGGTAGAAGTGCGAGATTAGGGACCATATTTCAAAAAAGTATCATATGCGATGGAGCTTTTAAAAAAACTTTTTTGTTAGAAATAAGTTTATCAACTTGAGGGAATTGATTCTTATTACTTCGGCAACCCGATTTCTTATCTCCCACCGGTCACAATTTTATCGATATTATATGGCTGTAAATGTGAAAATACGACAAAAAATGAATATATGTGCTATAAATAATAATATGCACTATAACACTACAAATATGCATTTATTAGGTAAATTCATTGAGATATGCAAAATATGCAAAATAATATTTTATAAATTATTATATTAATAAGAATGATTAAAATCGGGACTACTCATCAAATTTCAAAAGGCTTATTCCAATACATATATGCATTTGTATATAAATTCGGTCCCTAGTTAGGTATTATTACTTAATTATTTATAATACAAAATAGTAGAACATAATAATCACCAAAATATCTTAACTCCTACCAACAAAGTCTACTATGACATCTGTCATAGATAAACTATATAACCGGCACTGTACATAATACACTGTTAAAAATAAATATAATGACATATTATAATAACTACCTGTAATAATCTGTGTATGGACAATTCTTTATTTTCTTCATAATGTGAATCGCTGATGATTTGTTTTATATTGTTTAATTCCTAAAAAGATAAATGATTAGAAAAATAATACCGTTTATGTTCGTAATTGATAATATTAAATTAACTTTCGCAATACTTTTTGAAGATCTGTGTAACAAAAGTCGTCTAAAGAAATTTCGTCGTCACTGTCGTCCATTATTATTCAGTTTTTCACCAACACTTAACCATATGTACTTAGTTCTAATTCAGTTTGGAAACAAATAGCACTAGGTACGTTGATAATTGTATTAAAAAACCACGAAAAATCGTAGACTTAGTACAGTTTTTAATTTTTAATGAAGATGTTTTCGAGTTCAACATTTAAAAATATGATCGTAAATCGTAATGCAAAATGTTGATAACAATTGAAATTATATTTTGATAACAAATTGGCGGTTTTATTACTTAGACATAAACAAAGACGTACAATGATAACATAATAACATACGAACGGCGAACATAGATAAAACTCATAATCGTCTAAAAATGATAAATATCATACAGTGAAAACTCAAAACTGTCAAACACGGAATGGCATGGGACAAACCATAAATTCCGCTTTAACCAGTTTTCCGCTTTTTTTAATAAAACGGAAATACTTCATATTATAAATTCGTATCAAGTTTTCATTACAAAATTAGTTTATAATGTTTATAATTTTTATTTTTAAGTTGGAGACTAATACATAATAAACTTAACTTATCTCTTTACTTTATTGGTATAACTTATGGATTAAATACTTAGATTAATTATGGACTTATTTTATTACAAAATTATTAATAATTTATTACATACAATGAAATAGTGAAATATTTATCTTTTTCAAAAATCATGTATAGTTTTTTGTTTTGTCACTGTTGCAGTGTTGGCTGTTGCTATAATAGTATGCTGTAGCCTGTAGCCTGTATGTTGTTTGATTGAAGAAACCATTTGAAGATTATCATATTTTTGGTCAATCAGCAAACTGTTGTAGATTTTTTATCTCAACCAATGCGTCTTTGTGTGTTTTTATAACTTCTTCGTGCACTACCTCTTCATCGTCATCATCGTCTTCAGATAAATTATTTTTAAAATAATTTTGTGACTAAATTTCTTCGCTTTCCGTGAACAAATTTTTATCAATAATCAAAAAATTTTCTGTATTATTTTCACCTACAATTGAGCACATTTCATTGACACTTTCTTTGATGTGTTCATCATTTTTTTCTAATTAATTTGTTCATTTGTACAATTTGTATCATCATAAGTAAACCCAGCTTTAGAGAAACATATTATTTATTTTACGTATTATCATTTAAGTAACAAACAACTAAAAAAATTGCAGCAGCCGGTTAGTAACGTAAATGTTGAATGAAAAAAAGTTAAGGTGTTAAATTTCAATAGTTCGGATTTCAGAGATCTTAAATATAGACTGTTGGAATTGTTGGATAATGCCAATAATGGTGATAACAAAATTACTCTTTAAGTTACAATTTCGGAAAAATTTAAATTTTGAAATGTTTTGTGATTCAAAACGTATTACTTAAAAATCTAAAATTTAAAATAGAAATCTAGCCGCCTGGGTATAATTTTTTTCGTGCTAAAAATTGCATTAGCCAGTAGGTACTTATTACAATTTTAGAAACTTTAATACCAAATTAATCATACAGCATACGTGTTATAGTTAAATAGGTACATACTTAATATGTTTAGATAATTATTGAAAAATACGTTCATATAAGTACCTGAAACCTGAATTAAGATGAAATTGAATTTCAAAAACATGTATTAGATTCATCACAAACAGCAATTATGCTCATGTATTGCATCTATTGCACGTTAATAGATACATTTACATATTGCAACAGGTGTGATTATTGAAATTTAATTTATACAATAAATAATAATTTCTTTCAAAACATTAAAATATTAATTTTTTTTTTATATAACTTATTAATAATGTTACAATTTATTTAAATTACAATATTAATTTTTTATAATATTTTCTGTATTCACATTTCACAATCTTGCAAATACTTTTCAATAAAATGAAAAGATTACACAATACGTGACATTTAATACACCCAATATTTATGGAGTACATATTTTAATAAGAAATATTTTTTTTTGAAAATGTCAAAGGTATTTTAAGGTTTTAATGTTAAATATATGAAATTATGTATACCTAATCGTCCTAATCACTTTAATATTTCATAAAACAATAATCATTATATAGAAGTACCTATGATTCAATCTTTTCATACCCAGTTTTGCCAGAAATACTTTTATTTTGAATTCGGAACACTTAATCGAATAAATGATAACTAATGTATTCAAAATATAAATTCAAATACTTCTTAAAAATATATTTAGAATACTTATTTGAATACTCTTTTTTCACTGATTTTTGTTAATTTTAAAATGTTTGGAAATTAACGTTTATAATTAATAATTTATACAAACATAATAATTAATAATACATTTATATAAGTATTTTACTTTTTAATGATCAAATACATTTTTATTACATTTTAATAACATATTTTTTTCAAAATTTTATACAGTCACACCTCATATACGAGATACGACTACGGTTTTTTATGAACACTATAAACTCTTTCAACAGATGCAGTATGCTAAAAAGTATGCTAGTATACAGTACTAAAAAATACAAATATAAGTTTTCAGAATACGTATATGAATTATTTTTTAAAAAAGTATTTAAAATAGTATTCGAATACATTACAAGACTGGTTTTAACGAATTTTTTTTATTAATTTATAAACTTATTTAAAGGCGTGTAGACGTCGCGCGCATGGTCTAGGACATCTCGGCGTGGTCATTTCGGCGTGGTCATTTCGGCGTGCATTCAATTCTTTTAAACTTATATTCTTTATTTTGATTTTTATTATAAACGTGCAATATGCTGGTTTAGAATATGATTCTAAATACGCTATATAAATTATCCTAAACTAATTTTACCCATTTTTAAACATGATTTTAAAAGCATTGGGATAAGATAATTTTTATTGTCTGATATATTTAATATATTTTTTATGCATTTGGTATAACAAATTGATTTATGCTTATGGTAAGTTTTCAAAAGAGGACTAATCTGGTTTTTGCACCGACCTCTTTAATTGAAAATCATCACAAAGTACTCCACGTGAAATGAATGCAATTAAAACTAAGTAATAAATATGTATTAATGTATTAAATTTTTACTAAAAACGGTTATATGTATGTTTTTATTTAATTATTATTAAATTATACCATTATTATATTTTACTACGGCGATATGTCAACATTTATTAATAATTCTTTATATATATGTATTAAAAATACCAATTATATAATATATTTATTTATACAAACATGATTTATATAGCGTGTTTAGAATCATATACTATACCAGCATACAGCACGTTTATAATCAAAATTAAATTAAGCTGTATAAGTTTAAAAGAATTGAATGCACGCCGAAATGAGTTCACGGCGTTCATGCCAAAATGGTTTAAGTCGAGACGGCCACGCCGAGATGTCCGAATCCGCGTGCGTCGTATTCATGTTAAATGCTATATACTGATTATCTCAATATTTCGCTGTATAAATTAAATTCTGAATTACCTAGAAGATAGAACATCAAGACTTAACACAAACACACAAACAGAGTTTATTTATTTTGGTGTGGTCATTTCGCATTTCACAGCAAGGTTTGACATACCGCCGAGTTGTGATAATATATTTGTATACTATATAAAAACTCATAGTTCATACTAATATAATAAACGAATGAGAAATTATTCTAAATAGGTAGATATTTGAGTAGGTACCTATCTAAAAACTGGGTACTCAAAAAATACAATGTAAACATTCGAAAACACGATTAAATGGCATTTTTTCATTTTCAAACGAACTAAAATTATATTTTTGTTACAAAGATCAACGACATAATTGTGTTTACAGAATCCATATTATTTTAGTAGATCTAAATAGTATTAAAATAGTACTAGTAAATTTATTTTTTAAAACCGGATCGAAGCCTATTCTACTAATTAATCTGCAACTAATTATAATTTTATCCCCGTCAACATTTGCATTGAAATTGTTTATTGCAGTGTGACGTGTGTATCTATTGCATAACTAACCATATTTATAGGAACGTTATAAAAATTATAAATTAATAATTAGTATTAAAGAAAAATTATTTTACATTGTACAAACAAAGATGGGTGTTTGCGTTATGATCGAAAATCATTTGTTTTCTTGCGCTCTAGTTATGGTTAATGTCACGTGAAGCGAATAACTACTGAATTATTAAATCTTTTTCAAAGGTAAATGTTCATAATTAAAATCTTAAAAAATACCTTAATATTTAAAAATGTATTTATATTTTGATAATTTAAAATGATTAAAATTTTTCACTAAATACCTGCATAAAAATGAAAAGGTGACAAGATCTTCTAAGATGATTCGTGGTACATACTGTTGTATGGTTACTGTTCTATATTTTTACTACCTATACATGATAACAAGTCCTTAATATGTCAACGTTATTACAAATTTTTGTAATTTATATTATTATTCTCAAAATAGCATTAAGCCCCAGTCAGAAATCATTCAAAGCAAAAATACTGTGACAGATCTAAACTTTCAGTGTGATCCTCAAATATACCCAATCATTTAAAAATTGCGGTAAATTTCTATTACATTACCATTTACCATTAACTACAGCCATTGAAGAATGTTCATTTTAACACTACGGGCTACGCCGTATTAGGACCTACTTAAGGAATAATACAATATGACAAAATAGGCTTAATGGTCTAGCTAAATTAAATATGCATAGTGATATAAAAAAATTGATTTGAATGATATAATAAATGAGATGAGTATTTAATCATCAAATAAGAGATTAAACTATTAAAGTTAAATTGGTTGATTCTTAATTTAATTTAATAAAAAGTATAATATGATTTAATTTTTATATTTAATTTTAAGTTGTAAACTAATATTTTATATAGGTAGATATACGTAAGTATATAATTTAAAAGGATACTCGCATGTGTTGTTTCCGTCTTACAATCGTAAAATATGGCAAATCTACGTTCACTAGAACTAATTTTGTGTTGTCGGATTTAAAATTATAGTAATTTGACCTATCTAAAATTAAAGTAAAGAATATTATTTATGGCTCCACGGAGGTTTTTTTACGAAATTTTAATTTTTAAGCGAGTTATGACAGTTTTAAATATTACAATTTAAAAAACTCATACATTAGATGTAGACATCATATGTAGAAATCATTAGCCAAATCATTATAATCTCTCTGTAATTCTGTATATAAAAAAAAAAAATAATATTGTTTGTACTGCGAGACAACAATTTTTTAAAAAATATATAATAATAAATTAAAACACGGTAAAAATTTTAAGTTCGATCGGGAGTGGTCTGTCAGACAAATAAATCGCTTTGAAAAAAAAAAAAAAAATACGAAAACTCGTAATAATTTAAGACAGTAGGTAAGATATTTAGGTTTGCCGGAAGTTGTCGGTCAAATAATTAATCAATTATTCTAGGCACATAGCACAGTAAAATGATGAACACAATAACACATAATATCGTCGGAATTACAACTACGTACAGTACATTTAACTCTGCGACTGCAGCATAGTGATTACTAGATTATCGACCGCCAAAGAAAAATACTATTAACAATAATAATAATAATATTGCATGTTGGTTATTACTACTAGTTTTCATACAGTTATTTTTCTCGTTTTTCTTCTGCTGTTTAGTAGGACACTAAGACCTAACCACCTCCAATGGTTCATTACGTTTCTACTAGATGTCATGAGATATTCCAAATTGTACACCAAAACCATAATACGTACAATGGATTTATTTAACAACTTCTAAAATTAGATTGAGACATTTTAATGACCCGGGTTCTTCATCGATTGGTTGCAATTTTAGTATCTGTTTAATGTTCATATTATTGAGTATCACCTCGTAAACCCACTTTACTATCTTATATCATTTTAGAACACGTAGTTCATGTTATTTTTAATTTATGCTGTCGTATTGATACTCACCACCATAAAAAGTATACACATTTGAATACATTATATTCACAAGTATGTTTTATAATATTAGCTTTAAAAATATCTTTATTAATAACAAAATAGTATAGGTCAATGAAATAGATGAGCCGGAGTATCGTTCTGTAAATTTATAAAAGGCTGCAATAAAATTGCGATTGGAAAAAAGTGTCTCGGTCGCGGTTCGTATGTGTACTGTGACCCGAAAAATGAACTAATTTTGTATTTATTTAAGATTCTGAACGGAGTGATGAATGTATATTGATTTTACAATAATGTGTTTTTTTGTGTGTCTGACGCCACATTTTGAAGCAGTAAAAATGATTCGATTTCCTTATTGAGCAACTTTTCTGAAAAGAAAGTGAATCTAGTTTGCAAATTATATATGAACGTCTGAAATTTACATTTTTATAAAATTGCATAATATTACGATTTATTCTTAAACGATTTAAAATATTTATTATTGTTCAAAAAGTATAGGTTGTAGAATCTTGAAACTTTTAGATTGGAAACTTTTTAGTTGTTTAGATTGGCATTTTCTTTAAATTATTTTTTTTTCAAAATATTTTACTTATTTTTAAGTTATTTACATAGATGTAAAATATTCGATTTTTATTATTATTTTTTTTTTTTAACTGTTGATAAAAACATTTTGTTGGGACAAAAAACTTGAAAATTAAATACAAGATTCCACAAAAGTTGTTTTTACTGTGATTCAAAATTATTAAAACACGTAAGCACACTTATTTTTTATAAGCGTTCGAAGAACAAATATTTACATAATATTACAATTTATTTATAACATAATTTATTATATATACCTATACTAGACTAACAAATCATCAAGGTTCAGAATCTTTTATGGTATGCAATGATAGGTATCATTGCATTCAAATTTAATACATCCAGAATGACATGTCTTATGAACGATGTCCACTCTACCCCCTACTGTACAACAAAGCGAGTCCTGTCTGGTTCTTTTTTAATATAGTCTTCCGAAATTAAATATTTCGAAACAAAATTATTATATAAGATTTGTTTGTTTGTTTTAAAAGGTTTTTCAGTTTTCTTTTTTCTTTAATAAGGTATATCCTTGTATAACAGTGGTGTATGAACTCAAACGTTGTGGTTAGTAAATCTTTTTACCTGCTTAGACAGTGTCATATAAATTTCTCATTCAGGACTCATTATCGTGATCAGGTGAGAATTTATATAACATTTGTCTAAGTAAAAGATATTTCATCCTCGAACTTCCAATACTGGTAGAAAGTAGTTTGAGTGTAAACTGACCGGATAGGACTTTACAACAGATCGTTTTATACTTAATTGTTTAAGTATTGGACATACTAAAAGCTTCTAACTTTTTATACATTACTAAAGCTTATTATCTATATTCACACGTGTAAAGTGACATTGATTCATCAAACCTCGAAAACAAATGTTAAAAAAGGTTCTTAATAAAATGGAAATAGGTAGTGTCATACTTTATAAGTAGTTATCGATATATTTTTGCACTGCAAATATATTATTCAATTATTGAAAAATACATTTTCTATCAGCTACACTGTTGTAAGAGTAAGACATTTTTCGGAGTAATTCGAAATTTTTATATTAGCATACTATATTGTTCTTAAAATCTTTAAAATTTATCTCTCGATTGTAATTATATTGTTTCAAGAACAAACACCTACGGGTTAAATAACACAATAATAAAAATGTTTAATACCTACCTATTCGAATACTATAATACTTAATCACCGAGTACAATAATTTAATATTAAATAAGCCTGGAATATTTTACTAGAAATTTATTATTATTGGTTGTCAGGATATTTATGGGCTTTCATGAGTATTGCAGAGTACATGCATATCTATCTATACATAAATTTACAGACATTGTATGTATAATTTACAGCCTGTAATGTTTAATTAAATTATGAAATATGAATACTGTAAACATCACAAAACTATCTAGTCAAACCTTTATGTTTTCAGTTATGACATTTACATTTGAACTTTGTTTAGTTGTTTATGTATCTAACTCACTGTTTAAATAATAATATATATAGGTATATTCTATTTTAGTTGTTACGCGTAATTATACATTGTATGTGAAGAATTGCGAATAATATAATATTTATTAGATTCTGAACGGAGTGATGGAATCTATTGATTTTACAATGATGTGTTTTTTTTTTTTTTTTTGTGTCTGACGACACCTTTTTTGGCAGTAAAAATGCTTCAATTTTTTAAACGATAACTTTTCTGAAAGAAAAGTTAATGTAGATGGTACTTGGGCATGCCAAAAATAAAATTTTTTCAATACTTTTTAAAAGCATCTAAAAAAACGACAAAAAAATTACGAAAAAGCGGGAAATTTTATGCAAATTCACGTTTTGACAAAATACATTTTTTTAAAATGCTCTAACTCAAAAACGAAAAATCGCAAATACTTGAAATTTTCACCAAGTCTTTATAATGGCTTTTTCTATACATGGTTAAGTTTTAAAAGTATTTTGACTAATTAATAGACAATTTATATTTTCGATTTTTGTAAGTTTTTTTTTTCGAAGTATCTATAAAATTTATTTGGCTGTCCGAAAACTCTTGAAAATTTAATACAATGTTTATTATAAGTTTTTCTACTAGAAAATATTGGAGATCGTTTTACTCAAATTTTTTTTATAAGCCCATAAATTTCAAATTTGTATAAAATATGTTAAAATCGCAATAATTTGCAAGTTATTTTGTAGTTGAAAATTCATAAAATTTTTTTCTGTTTATACTTAAGGTTTAAAATTTTAACACTAGGTTGTCCATAAGCTAATCTTTAAAAATATATAAAAAATTTCCACCAGACTTAAAGAAAAAAATTGTATGACTGTTTGAAATTTAAATTTTTATGAAATTACATACTATTGCATTATATTTCAATTTAAATATAAAATACTATATTATTATATACCCATTTTAGACCAACATATCATCTCCGTTCAGAATTGTTGTTCGTATACCTATCATTGCATTCAAATTTAACAAATTTATTGTAATGATCTATCCTATGAACGAGGTGTACTCCACCCCCAATTGTACATCAGAGCGAGGCCCATCCGGTTCTTTTTTTTATATTAACGACAAAAAAATATATTTATAACATTATATATGCCATCGTTTTATAGAATTCTGTACAGTAAAATAACTGCTTCATGTTATCCAGATAATTTATGTTGTAAACATACAGTTCATCGTTAGTTTCAATTGTTATTATACAACACTATGTTTTATAATTTACATTATTAAATCATTATTAATTTATACTACAAACTTTGTTAATTAATTAATTGACTATAGTCTACAACTATATAGCATTTGTTGCTAATTTATTCCGAAATAGTAACTATACTCTTCCTATTACCCAGGTGTATATACAATTTAAAAATCGGTGTAGGTAAACAACAACGTTTATCAGATATTTCGTTGGTATAGATACTGTCAAGTCCTATCAAAAATCTAAGATAAATCATTGGAGGAATATTATGCACATTCAATTGGATATTACAAAAATAAAATCACCGAGAAATAATACATTTTAGCGTCATTATTTTATTAATTTTTAATAACAATAACAAATAAAATGTTCCCAGTTATTATTTTTAAATAGATTAATCTTCGAGTTCAAGATATTGATTGAGTAACATTTTGAGAATTAGAGTTATTGTGATGTATATGTAGGTAATCTTATTACCTATTATAGTTTATCATTAACACAGTTGTAAATACAGCTATAAATTATAATGCATGACGAAATACCATTCAATGCAGTCTTGTCACACATTTGGAGGAATATAATATAAGGTGCGTATAAAAGGATCAGCGATGTTAAGATTTTGATGTAATTCCACACATACATATTGACAGCTCTTATGAAATATTCTAAACATCAGCCACACACGAGCTCGTTTGCGTCTTAAATGATTGCTAGGTAGGTACGTTGATATCTAATCTAGCACAAATATTAGATTTGGCGGTTTCATAAAACGCCATATGATCCATGTATAAGCTTCTATGAGTTCTTGAAGTGTACCTAAAGAAAACAGGGTTACAATAATTAACTACAATTTATAATAATAAAATGAAAACATATACAATAAATAATAAATACTTATAATATTACATTGCGAGCATTTGAAAATAAAATCACTTGTTGTCAAGATTTATTTACACTTTTAATGATCTCAATTAAATCAATATATTATATATAGGAAGCTAATAGGGCAATACTAATTTATAATACTGAATTATTGGCTGTGTTTTATTATTTCGGGTAAGACTCATCAATTATGTATGTATTGATCGAAAGATAGAAGTCAGGAAATTTGGTGTGTCCGTTTAAAATTAAAACAAATACTCATATCATGTTTGAGCATTCGTCTAATATTATCAGTAACAAAAATCATAATTTTTAAGAAATTAAAAATTACTTCATTTAATTAATGCAGTGACAATATATGTACCTATATTATAATTACTATATTATAATGTAGTCGTTCAGATAATCAATGTTCGTAAAATTATAAATAAATTGTATATAAAATAGAACCTCTTATGTATAATATATTCTATCTATTTCTATGATACTATTAATTATTAGTTATACCTACCAATCGTTTTGTACTTTGTCACTTAACGGCAAATGTTATCTCATACGTGTTTTATTGGATGTCTTTTTATAAGAAAGATAAGGTAGTACCTACATATTATTATTGACTTTATTTTTGAACACTCATTGTTGGAAACTCACTAGACACTTGCCATCTGTGTTCACTGCTCCTATTTCTAACTTCACTATTTCATTTAAAATTCTTGACTTCTTTCTTTAAGTCAATACAAATTTTGTAATTTTTATTTTAATCAGTGTCCAATAAGAACACGTGATATGCTCTTCGACGAATCCAGACATCAACATTACACTAATCATATAAAGGTAACACTGTGCATTTAATATTTATACCTAAATTTAGAACATTTTTTATTTTATTTTGTTTCTAAACTCAAGTGACTTATAAGTAAATGTAAATTAACTAGTTGAATAAACAGCGTTGCTCGTGATAAAAAAACTGTGATTTTATCTCTTTTTGGATGTAAATCAATATATAAAAGCACAACATTTTTTAATGTAACTTGTTCGCAATAATAGTTAAAATATTTTAATTATTTTCTTCAATATTTAACATGAAATGGGCAAATAGCTACGGTAAAAATATACAGTAAATTACATCCATCGAGCCTCAAATAAATGTGTCTACATTATAAGACGAAACTGAGATCATTTGGATGGACAACCATTGGGCAGACTATACGGCCGACGGCCGACAGGCCGAATAAATTATAATTTATTAAAATAATCAATAATAATAAACTCAATTATTAAAAAAACTTATTTCGTTATTTCGTATATTAATTACAAACTTTAAACAAAGTATTTTTTTTAAATTAAAGAAAATGCAGCTTAAAATCTAAAATAATTAAAATTTGAAATCGTAGTAACAATGCATATTAACAAGTTTTTGTGGTATTTTTCTATGTTTATAATCGGTTTATTAGCTTATATAGTATATTTATGTATTAGTTAATAGCTTAATACATTTGTATAGTTATGTATGAGCCTTATACAGTGGATTAGATAAACACTGGTATAGTGAATTATTATAATTAACAATGCAAAATTGTAAAAATTATATTATATTATAATTTATCGGCTCATGGGTTAACGGCTCTATGGTGCTGTCGGCCACATGTACTGCCTGCTTATCGGTTGTTTGCCCAATGTACTGGTCGTCGGACCAATGGCCCTTTCCCAACGAATCTACTGACCAATTTTAATACTCAAAGCTTCAGCTTTAGCAGGTTCCAGTTAGTTGAAGATGAACAGGACATATAGGTGTATATATTTACAACTTACGATATCTTTAGACTAAATTAAAGCCTTTAATTTTAATTTAGACTATATGTAAAGTTTTCAGACTTAAATTCGTTCTTATCTGGCGTATCCAACATATAAGCTACCTACCTGTCAAATTGCAGTTTCATAGGTCAAGTAGTTGTTGAGATTTTGTGTTTAATGAGTGTATAAATGAATTGAGTAACCATTCGTTTTTATATAACTATAATATATTCACGAATTTATATGTATATATATATTTATACATATAACTTAGTGTACAAAAACATTCAAAAACGTAATATAAATTACAGTTTCTTTTATGTTATAAAAGTTTAATTTATATTTTTAGTTAAACCTGTACAATAATCTGTACAAATTGATTCCGAGATAAAATATAGGTTAGATTATATAAAACTTTTTTAATTCCTTCAAAGTATGGCTTTATTTGTATTTTGTAATATTTTTAATTAGTCACATTCTAAATGATACAAGACATTATCTGATGCCATTTGATTGAAAAAAAAAGTATTGAAGCTTCTCATAACATCAAAATAATGAATTTAGAAGCTTCAGAAGTGTCATATTTTACGTTAAGTCGTGCATAAGCATATTGTCAGTATGTTTACATAATTATATTAATTATTATACATAAATGCAAATTTTAATAATTATTTTATTCATGGGTATTTAATTTTTTGATATCTAGATATTTTATTATTTAAGTAATCAAAAAAAAATATTAAATTATTATTAAGACATTGTATTTAAGTCGAGTAATACAATATAATCTTTGATCCACATAAACCCAAAACAAATATTAAAGTCTTTTATACCATGCATTACGTATAAATGCATAATGTATAGATTACAATAATGATTTCTTACCAAAAAATTAATTTCAGTTAGTCATAGCTTGAAAAACAATATGCATATACTTATATTAGAAAAAAAAATACATTTATAATTTTTTTACCTTTCGATTCAATACATTTTACATTTTAAATATCAGATAATTATTACATATTACAGAATAAATACCTATTTTATATTTTTAAAAAGATAAAATAACTATTTTCACTTTACTATTAACTTAGATTCATTGTCTATTATAATTATTTTAAAAAATTACAGTTATTAACTACCTATCTGCAAGTATAAAATCCTAAATTGAACATACAATTTAATTTTTGTTAATATTAACAATTACAAATTTTTTTTTACATAGATCTTAAAACTGATTAGTGATCATAATTGTAGCCTTGTAAGTTTTTATTCACTATTATATCAATATCAAATCAAGGGCTTTATTTTGGTTACGGTATAATATACAAAATATAACTACATTTGAAATTATTAAAGTATAGCCATTACATTATTTTACTTTAATGAGTGTTCATTAAAAAAACTATATTGGTTTACTGTATAATGCTAAATAATGAAATGTGTATGCATGCATGTCTTAATCGTGTTACTAAATTATCTGACAACGATTGTATATTCGGTTTTTACGTCAAATAATGCAAATTTACATCCGTAATGTCTTCACTGTCAAACGAAAATCAAATCATTCCCTATAATAATCTAATCGCTAAATTAATAGTGAAATGTACCTATTGTATGGCATTATATTGAATTGCATTTTCAGCTTTCTGTAAACGTATTCATTTATATGAAATAAAAGTACATTACTACGTATACAAAATGTTATTGTGTCGCTGGTATTAGGCTTTTTTTTCAATTATATCCTTTTTCACAAGCGTGGAGTTTAGTGTAGTTAAAATTTGGTTTTTCATTACGCACAAGATAAACAATCAATGCTCCTGTTGGAAAATAAAAGGCAAATGCATGAACTCAAAGAAAAATACAATTACAGATTTTTTTTCTAAACAAAATAATAAAATATTTCTATATACATACATACCATATTTTGACTGTGAATCTACATTTTTGTTTTTAATGAGTAACACTTATACAAATGTCAAGATTTACATTGATTGCAGTAACATTTCGTGGATAAAATATAAACTTACAACTCGAGTATATAATATACAATCTATCACAAATAACACTTCAAATAAACACACAAAATGTCACTAAATATGTAAAATGATGAAATTGCGTCCATTTCAATCACGTGTTCAAAATGTATAATAATAACAAATTATTATTATTACTAAAAATTAAATGTTGAGTGAGTGATAATTATTTTTATGTTTAATTTTTTTTTTACCTTTTGCTGGGATTAATTTATAATAATCAAGAACAATTTTTTTATAGTTGAACCTTTTTTTTTTTTTCTTAGAAATGTAACTTTCTAGCTTCCCTTTCCAAAACGTCTTTAATGAAGTACTTTTTAAACTTTTTTATCATGGTGTGGAATTACTGTACCATACAATTTATATACATACAATACATAAAATATTAATACATGCTGATCATTTTAGAATTCTATATATTATTCTAAGGGAAACTGAAAAATATATCTTCACATAATAGGTATACGATGTGATTTATTTATTATTCTTTTATTCGACCTATACGTCATTTTATAAAAAGTCTCATATACTTCTTTATGGATTCAAGATTTTGGTAGATTTAATTATTTTCATGAGTAGTGACGATCATTATTTTTTATCTTATATTTATTTACACTAACCTTCCCTTGAAATTGTTTTTCAACTGTAATAAATATATTTATCATTACTATTTTATTATAAATCTTTATGATTCTTGGTTTTCGTGTCACAGAGAACAGATTTTTGAATTTTTAGTATCTGCAAGCTGAAACAAACATTTGCCAGCTAAGTCACTGTATTTTCAACCTTTTTTTAATGTAAGTTGGCTTGTAACTTGTTTTAAAATATTGCATACTATTTATATTCTACTCATAAATTCAAATGTTTATATGATAAAATTCTAAATTATCTAATAATCACTTTGATGAATTTGAGGGAATATTGCACTTGTTAGAAAACTAATTAAGTATATTTATTACCTATTGTATTGATATTTGATATTCAGTAAGACCGTAATTTCTTGATCGGGACTCCGGACTCTAATAGTCTTAAATGGCTTTAGTTTTTGTATTTTATGAATTTCAATTTATAAAGACTAGTATATACTGATAACAGATATAAATGATCGTTAATGTTTGTGAAGTTCAAAAATGTAATTAGAAGGTTTCTCCAACTAACCAATATAAACTGACTAGATTGTTCCTTATTATGGCTCATAATAGAGTTTTCGAGAAGAACGTAGAGAGTTATTTTGAAATTGAATTTGGCAATTAAGTTTCTCTCTAAAATTTTAATATATTAAATAAGTGAAATATTTCTCATTTTAAACTTTTTATTATCTTCGAGATATTAAATTGATTGCTAGATGCAGAATGAAACTATTTTAAAACTGCTATTAATATTTTAAAGAAGTAGCCTATAACTTTTAATTGATTTGAATGATGTACAAACGTTTCATTTAATTTGGTAAACACCAACTAAAAATTGAATATAATTATTAATTTTATCAAAAATATTTATAAAACAATGTCTAAGTATCTACTCGTACCTATGTATCTGTTTATTAATTTTTCTTGCATCTAGCAAATTTATTTATTTATTTTATTTATTATTCCACAGCATTTAGCATATAATTGTGTATTTTTAAATTATTAATTCACAATGAATCATTCAAACCTTTGATATATTAAAAGTGTAATAATTTTGTCAGAGTTAACTCTTAAATTATATCCACTTTGTGTTTATATAAAATGCTTGGAAATATTTCAACTACATAATATAGAATATGATTGAAAAATTGAATATTATTATTAACCTACCAACGTATTCAAATTGCGTTTAACATATTTAGTAAAATATAGTATAAAAATTGTTTATAGTTTAAAAAATATTTAGGTTGAAGTTAAGTTATATTATGATAGTATCAACTATTAATCATTTATAATCTTACTTCAATTAGTAATTTAACATTAAATAATATTTAGAAAATACTCTTAAGTCTAAATAGTTATTATTTTATAATAATTATAAATTAATAACTAATTATTTATATTTTATTATTTGTAGACTATAGTAGACGCAGTAAATAATACCTATGCCATATCAATTATCAAATAATGTTTTTAAGAACATATGTTATAATCATGATATACCTAATAAACATATTATAATGACATAAAATCTAAAAAAGCTGTAATGAATCGACTACAATATTTATATATCTTATAAGTAGGTACTTTATATTATATTAGGAATGCCGAATTCATGAAATCAGCAATGCCGTCGTGAGTACCTACCTACCTATGCGAATTCGGTAACCATAACGATATAAAAATACAGCGATTGCCTGAATTTGGCATGGCAATAAAATATTTTTTGTAAATAATTATAATTAAATTATTATATTATTAATGAACACAAATTATTATATAATTATGAAACTTTGGGATGTTGAATGAAATCCCAAATGAGATCGCAACGACTTTTGTCTTCGCCGTTTTGGGGTTTTTTTTTTGTGGTTTACTCAGGAAAAATTTTAAAGGAAGAATGATGTAATGATTCAATACATTTGAAATTGTACATATATATTTAAATGAAATAATCTTATTCATTAATAAAAAGAATGATTGTTGTTGATACTAAATCTATCAGTATAAGATTAATTACATTTGAATTTTGAATACATTTTATATCGTGCATTCAGCATTTAAATATTGAAGTTTTATTAATAAAATTGTAACACAATTATTGAAGTACTTAAAAGTCTGTTATAATAAAGTAGGAAAACAGAAAATGGAACTTGCCTACAATTTAGTAACTTATGATCTATAATGTGATGAATAAAATAATGTAATATGTAGTAATCTTAGGAGTTAGTATGTTTCGCAGGGTGGGTATTTTTCTCTTTTATTTTCATTAATATTTTGAAACGATGATGCTCGTTAAGTATAATTAGGTTATTCGTACGCAGACTATGGTTTGCATACTATTAAGCTATTAATATTAATTAAGGCCCTTATTAATTATACTCAGAATGAGCAGTCTCTAATCGTCCAACAACATTATTTTGCGCATTATAAGTGTCCAATCAACGAGAATGCTCAGTTTTTTCAAATTTTGTATATGAATTATTTTTATTATTTATAATTTGAATTATACAACTTATACTGGATTTGATTTCTTATTACTATATGTTATAAATATATGTATAAAAAAAATGTCACAATTCTTATTCATTTTTATATTTCTCGGTTTTTTTACTTCAATACAAAATGTTAAAATATCATTTTTTCGTCTTAAAAAGTTAAAAATTATAATTTAAAGTATTGAATACTCATTCAATCATAATTTTGTACTTTTGTAAAGAATAGTTTTCTTATTAATAATAATAATTTTAATGCAAAGTTAAAATGATCGCATAACCGATGTTCTTTTTACCATTTTACTTTTGGCGTACTTAATACTTGAATTTTAAAAAATGTTATAATAGTATATTTTAAGACAAAAATCTTGTAAATTTTACGATTTATTTCAATACAACCTTGTTTTATTCTACTAATTTTTTACAACTTAAATAATTACATACTTTAAACACATTTTTAACCAAAAAAAAAAAAAACGATAATGACGACGTTGTTTCTGTTTTACTGTTCGATTACATACGACTATACGAGTACATGTTAACATATGAATTGTCAATTAACATTGTCTATACCGATTGGTTATCATTATATTATACAGTTTGTAAACTATTACAATATTTTTGTCAGTATGATTTCCATATTCGTTATTTATGTTATAATATAAGTTTGGTCTTGAATGTTAACTATCTAATTATAGGTACACAATATGTTTATACATTTTTGTGATAGTTTTCGATTTACAAACGAGTTCGTGGAAGCCGTAAGACTTTTGCACGGAAATTTAATACAGCTTATAATCGAGAAGTTCTCTTATGTAAATCTATATTTGTTTTTTTTTTCGAATTATTATATAACTTAAAGTCGTGAGCTATGTCGACGAAACGTATCTTTTTTACTATTATTAGTTAATACTGTTCTTCTGCCATCTATTTACGATCTATTCATAGTGTTTTAATTGATCTCATGTAAGTTGTATATTAAATTATAAAATAGGTACCTACTTCAGCTAATGTAATTTATAACTTTTATTTTATTCGACTTCATGTACGAATTAGTGTTGGTGCTGTACAATTTCATTGAACGTTATCTTCTTAAAGTATGTAAATCACTTCATTGATTCGATTACAGTTATCTAAAATTCTAAACAGTCAACTTAATCACTATAATTGACGTAATGTCGTTCTATAGCTGGGCTCAATATTTGAAATACCCACAATTTAGGTACTTATTAGATCATTTCATTAATTGTCTAGAATTTAAATTATATTTGATTAGCATTATAATGTATACAGGTACAGAAAAAAAGTAAATTTGAGATTAATGTATTATCAATTTCTTTGTGATTACTTATAATACTTTTATACATAAAACGTGACAAAATTAATGGGTAAGTACTTACGAATCTCGAAAGTTTATTTTTCTACTACATACGTAACATTTGCAATATTGGAAATAAAATATTGTTCAATATAAAATGTATTGTTAAGGTGTTAATCCGATTTAGGATAGTAATTAGTAGTGTAAAATAGGCTGTATTGTTTTATATGTCTATTGTTATTTGTTTGTATTAGATATTTCTCTAGTTATAACCTTAAGCTATTTCAAATAAAACAATTTATAGTTTTATGAAATGTCCGTATTTAAATAAGTTGAGTACAATTGTGCTACTCAAGCAAATGTTTTTGTTGATATAATATAAATAAAAATATGTATACAATTTGTTAAATTAAAATTCTCAGCACATTCTACAGTTTTCATTCTACAGTTATATTTTTACACAATTAACAGTACCTATCCATATTAAAAATAATGACAAAATAATTAATGATTCTAATTTTATTTTTTATTTGATCATTTAAAAAAATTATAGTTTAATACTGTAGCCAATAAACGTCAGGTATTTATTGATTTTTATGAAGTATAAATTTTGAATATTCAGGAATAACTAATAGAACTTGTAAGCTTAACTTTTAAATATCTTCGAATTATTCTGCAGCTCATAATAATAAAACTTTTAAATTATAATTTATAAAACTTATTATAAATTAATACTGTTACTACTTAAGTTGACTGTTTTAAATCTTAATTTTATGTTTTATAAATATGTACCTAGGTGGATTATTTTTCGAATTTTCGTAAATAATTAGAACAATATTTAGAATTTTAGAATATTAAGATTCGATTAAAATTATTAGCCCAAAGTAAAAATCCGTTCATAAATCAAAATATAATTGATCAATTAATCGGTTTTTAGTAGATTTGGTGATTTATAAAATTATTATTAATACTATTTACTATGTTAACAAATATTAGAATATCATAGTATGAGTGTTAACAAACGTAACAAAAACACGTTAATTCAAATGTTTATTCGGTGTGTAAGGAAGAGCGGAATCTTACAAGTGTACTCGTTTGATTTAAATACGATAATTTTAACTCAATCCCACGCACACCGATTTCTTATTATAAATATATTTAAGTACAATAATTTCAAAAATTACAATTGAATTCAAGAGGGCCATACTACAGTTCGTTGCGTGCTCAATGATTGTACGGTTTTCAACACAACTCCCAGGCGACACGTCGACACCTACTTGCTGCATTGTAAATAAGAATAGGTTGGTACATTTGTTTTTATTTTCGCTAAAACGATCTTTAGAGTGAATTTTCTGGAAGTTATAATCTGTTAGTGAATATAAGATAATAACTGCACGTCCATATTACAACGTATGAGATCTAACGATTGCTGAATAGCGAAACCCAACAAGAAATAAAATAATCATGTTGTTATTTGATACATAATATAATATATTGCCACGCTATGCTTTTGTGCAATAGTTATGTATTATGCACGCCGTCGACAATGTTAATTATAATTTCTATGTAGGTTCGTTATTCTGATTTCGCGTACGTATTTGGTTTAATATTATAATGAAACGCATTACACTCAAGACTGTGGTCGGTGGTACCAGTACGATGTATAATTTATTTATAAACATGTAAGTAACATGTAACTCAAACATTATATTATTATTAACATTCGAATCAAATTTAACGAATATGCATGTGTAGTAGGTAGGTACGTTTGCGCGGTATTTATTTCAATTTCGCTGTAAAGTTGTAATGGCCGAGTACATTTAATAAACACAGAGTTGATTTTAACATCAAATTAATACGTTTTACAATGGTACATTTGCATGTATCACGTAAACGGAATAGGTAATATTATTATATAATTATTTTCCATCGAATAGCAAATGAGTACAAATTGTGTTTTAAACGAGTTACATTATCAAGAAAAACTTGATTTAGAAATCGAAAATGTTTAGTAATAAATTGGCGTAAGTACTTATTTCAGTTATTTTAAAATAGTCAAACTATGGTTTTGTTTTCGACTTAAACAATATTTACAAACGTCGATACCAAACTTTTGCTGTTATTCATTCGTGTTTCATTAAATGTATATCTCGTAGCGATCCTATATCGTATGTGCTTTTATATAAATAGACCCATTACAATAAATAAAAATATAAGAATGAACATTTTATAATAACACTATTCGCTTTTCTTAAATTTGTTTTGTACTCTTATAAACCATACTTTTATAATATATTTTGATGTGAAGTATCTTACGTATATGCGGCGAGTCGGTCCGGTTATTGGTATGGTGGCTCGTCACCACGAACGGTAATAATTAATTAACAATAGATTTTATCAAGATGGTATCTTCTATTAAAGTTTCTAACACATCTAATTTCTCGTCTATGGTTATGACTCACGTCCCACATCACATACGGTCACATTTATATTTTAACTTATTTACGTATACCGTATACCATATACGTATTTTATATTGGACTGTAACATCTGTAATAATAAAATATGAACGAAAGTGTTATTTTAAATTTGAAACAAGACACTGTGCAGCCTTTTGCAAAGAGAGTAAGATTGCGCTATGCCATACATGTATATAATTAAAGTCAAGAGTAATATTATACAATTAACACAATTATAAAATATGTATTTCATTGCTTATAAATATTAAGCACAATGCACTTGATAATATGTATTTCCTTATATAAACTTTTATTTGCCCATTATTAACGTAGATATCTTTCGATTTTTTAATCCCACTTCACACCACACTACATTACCTAAAGCTCATAAATCATAATACTAGCTGGTAAGACGCATGTTTTATTTAAAATAACAATTTCATATTTATTTGTGCTTTTCATTGTTTTATTATTTGAATCATTTTTTCTTTAAGAATTTCTAAAAATTTGTTGATGTTCCATTAAGGTTATGGCTTTTAATAAATAATTCGAATCAATAAGTATTATGTTGATGATGAATTTTTAAATTTTGTCTAAATTGTTTAAATTGTGTATAAAGCCTTGGAGTTTTAATTAACAAAAATAAATAATTGCGAAATTTGTTTAATGTAAGAGCAATTATTTTTAGACATTCAATTTACTCATTGTATACAAAAATGTTAAATAACTCTGAAACATCATGAATACAATCATGCCATATTTATTTCCTTTCATAAACCACCCTTTCATGCATATTTTCTGTACACGATGTTTCGATATTTCACATCTGTCAGGCGTCCCCTAACGACTTATTTTTTTTAGAGTATATAATTGTATAATAACACCCAAATCCAAAACATATATTATAGTATTAACAATATCAATATCTATATTATGAATTTATGACTATATCTATGGGTATGATTGTATGAACTATAAGCTCTTTGTATTGATAATGTACTGACAAAATTACAATGGCATTGGAGCCTATGTATAAATGTAAACATAGGCTTCCTAACATAGATAGGTACTTTTTAAACGTAAACGTCACAGATTTTTAGTCTATGGTAAACGTTTTGAAGTATTCAAGTTCATTAGAACGGCCTATATTACACAACGTGGGTATAACAACTCTGCCACAATAACAAACATATTATCGATAGTTATATTCATATATTTTCATTACGATAATTATCTACATACAAAAACAAAACACTCGTCTCCACTTCGTGACTCGAAGCAAATCAACAAATGAATAAGAGAATACCTACGCATATCTAACAAATCACAATGTGATACTTTTATACATTAGTGGAATCGTTGGAATGTGCCCGTAATTGTTATGAATATGCTATAAATGTGAGTGTTGTGGTCATTTTTTAATCAACTTGTCAAGATAAATATTTGAAAAATGTATACGTAGCTTATAGCACAGGGCTATAAATGCGTGAACCCTTTTGGTTACTATAGTGAAATGAAAACATTAAAACACAATTAAAATTAAAGTATCTAAAATTAAAACGTTCGAGACCAGAAAACATTTTTAGTATACATATATACAATCGAACGTAGACTCTACGTATATTATAGTATCCACTATCCAATATTACAATGCACTTATAATGTACTAAATATTCCTTAAGTGCTCAATATTATGTACAGCACTCGATTAAACACATATACATAATAATATGTAATGCTTATTAAAAATGTATAATGTATATAATATTACAAGAAGCATCTATATTTATTTCATGGTAAATAATATCATATTTTTTTTTTTGTCATGAAATGTAATGTAACTTTATGTATAAATAATATATAATTTATGTAATCTATTCGGAACCCTAAAGATCCTAAATTATTTTAGTTAGTAGGTACCTACTAATTTCATTCGTTTTACTTCATAGGCTGAACAAAATAAGAAATATTTTGATTTTTAATTATAATTTTGCTTTTGGTCGACATTTTGGATTGAAATACTATAGTATATGGATACATTGAAAATACTTTAGACAAAATATTCGATACAAATGGTACTTTAGAGAAATCATATTTTGACTGTCCACAATTTACAAAAAACTTTTTGACTACCTAGTAAATACTACAACTACTTGAACAATATACTGGCTGTTTGTAAATGAAATAAACATAAAAGTATTTAATATAGTTAAAAATAATTTTACCAGGTATACTCCTTAAAAATACCCAGTAGTATTTACCCGCAAAAAATTGCAACGAAATATTATAATTGAGCCCTTAAAACCGTCACTAACAGTCGTAACAGTGACGGTGCTAACTGCTAAGAGCACAAAATTTAATAATATTATAGCTATGCATGTCCAACTGTAAACAAAATATCTTAATTAAGTATATGATATGTGATGTGTGATAAACATTTAAGATTAATATTATAAAAAATGTATTCTTAGAAAGTTAAATCAAGTTTCCATTACTAACTAGGATAACATTTTACTTTGAAAATACATTAAAAACACTATTAGAATTAAAGTCACGTAGTATATGATATGGAAATAAAATCAGATAAGTAAATATGTAATTTCTTTGAAAATTTAACATGCATAAAAATTACTAAAACATTAAAAAGCCGAGACTTACAGAATAATCTATAAACATTTATCACTGTTATTATTTTTCCCAACAAAAAGTAGACATTCAAAGAAGGCACATTATGGTATATTTTAGTCTTATTGTACCTAAATATGTAAGTGGTATTAAATTTATCAATTTCTTATACAGCTGGGGTACTGAAGTTGTTCCGCTAAGACATATCTATATCTGATTGCATTATTGCATTAGAAATTCTTAAAATTGTATACCGAAATTAGCCATATAATATATTGGATAATGTTGTATACTGTTGTACGATATGATCAATGAACTATGAATAATATGGATTATAAACTATAAAATTAATTGGTTTTTATATTTATCATATCTTGAAAAAATCTATCACGTAGCTAATTCAGCAGAATAAAAAAAATAAACAACTATTCATAACATAATTACATCTAACTCGGTATAATATATTAAACATTAGAACAGTATAAGTAAATTATTTAATAGTATCTAGTAGATTGTTTTATCATTTTTTTCACAACAATTTAATATTTCAATGGTGTTTGTGTCAAATTTCAATTTAGAATGATGTTAAGTTTTGGGTCCAAATTATTATTCTTAATGTAGCCCATGTAGGTATACTTTGTAAATATTAACAAGCATAGTAGCACTGTGACCTATTTTCCATCTGTGAAGCATGTAAATTATTTTATTTTCATTCATGTAGTATCTTATTTTTAACCCCTTTTATAATTATGTAAATATGTTAATAATAAAACTAAAGTATTAGTTTGTGTTTCTATCTTAATTAACTCGACGCAACGTTATTAAATAAATGCATCATGCGTACCACAATCAGAAACCTACGCCACCTTTTGAGTACCTTTTTAGCACAAAGCTGCTGTTCCGTAAGAAACTACTTCGTACTACCTCTGTGTATATAAATAATATTAATACTTACACATAGCTTTGAAACCCTGTCCCGTTTTAATTAAACGATTAACGTTTAAAACTTTATGTGTCAACGCAATTTGATTGAGGTAGAATGTGCATATACTTGTTGGTTAGTAAGTATACATACTAAAATTTAAAACGAACAAAATAATTTACACTACTTTCATTAGTTTTTTTATACTTATATCTATTAAATTTCCCGTGTAGTATCATTATCAAATAATTTCATTAGTTTCAGCAACATTGGTACCGAACTAGACTTTCCAGATTCTTCACACTTATTGTTACTTTTAGTAATCAATTATAAGCACATAATAGTCTATATACAATTTATGTTTGTAATATCCAGGATACTCGATACTAACTACCAACTAATACAATAATTACCTATTAAAATTTTCATCGTTATTTATAATAACTGATTTACTAAAGTATATTATCCAGTTATAAAATTGGTAAATGAAACAACACAGAAGAATATTTTCATGGTTTGGATTACCAACACGGTTATCTGATTACTGTAAATAAAACCGTAGTTACAAATAATCAATCATACTTAAAATTTTTAGTTTAATAATATAATGTACAACATAAAGTCGAATAAAGTATTTTATTTTAAATATGTATAACATGGTTGGAGTAAGTAAAATGGCCTTAAAATAAAGTTAATTAAAATTATTTTTCATATATCATACCTATGCTAAAAAATACTCCATACTTCAATTTTAATACACTTTATCAATTTCCATGGCTGTAATGTGCAGAATACTTATATTATACCATTAACAGCATTAACTATTGTAAATACTAAAATTTTTATAGAATACACTTTTCAAGTACAATCAATAATCCATAAAATATTACGTGCGTAAGGACCTAAATAGATTTTTTCAATACAGTGTCATCATCAACAAACAATGTCTCTCGATTAAGAAAGTAATTATATAATTGATTGAACGTAACAGAAATTTTATTTAAACACAAAAAAAAAACAATGAGTACAAAAACTAATAATATTTACATTAGTTCTAATGTATTTATTATTACAATAGTTTTTAGTATTAATTTAATATTGATGGTGCAGTAGATTTTAATTTCTATTGCATATTAGAATAGTTTTATGAAACAATAGTTATACACTCGGATTACTTATTAAGAATATACCTAGTTATTATAATTTCAAATAACAATTTAAGAAAAACAATTTTTTCCTGGTAATCACTAATCAGTCGTGCCTATTTTCTGATCATATTATATTTTCATTCAAAATAAAAAAATGCTTTAACCAATTAGGTTCACAATTCTCAGTACACGATAAAAAAATTGCTTGTGTAAAATAAAGTTAAATTATTAATAAAACATTAATAAATTAACTTACCATAATTATTTTCAGATTTTTATACGTTATAAATTGTTTTTCTTACAATCACATTTGCAATATTGTTTTTAGTTTTTTCGTGTACCTACTGAATATATTCATTACCTAAAATATTATAAATAACTAATTTTTTATTATTATTTCAACATTTTACCTTTTGTAGTCTTAAACCTACTTTAAAAATCATTATTAGTTTTATTTTTAGTCAAATGGTTTTGATTGGTTTTATATTTTTCAAATTATTAATGGTTTGTTTTGAAAAAAAACATTAAAACCTCAATAAGGGACTGCTCATTGTCGGCTTATTGATAAAAATAAACCCACATCCATACAACGATTTATACTTCAACGAATACGTTTCATTTCATAGACCATTAGTCCTGTGACCTATAATTTATTGTTTTTAATCAAATCAAAGCTTTAAACCAGTGACATTGAATCGAATTTTATAGTACTTTTTTCATTTATTATATAATTTGACCGTACACATAAATAGATTATTTTCAATTTATTAAAATAAAATAGTATGAAAAATGATTTACTTTTAGAACAATATTATGCAAAGAGAACATTTGAATGTAAATATTTTTATAAATTTAGTGTTGAATAATTTAATTTTTGTCTGATCATCGAGACTGGAGATTTAGAAGATACAGAATATGGGTGTATTGGTATATATTTGCATTATTTGGCAAAAGGATTGAATATTCAATTGTTAATCATACCCATCAGTTATGCTAATTTAGTTTATTACCATAAGAAGTAAATAAAAATAAATCTTTTTTTAAATGAATACTTATAACAACGGAGTACTAAAATGTGATCCCGGCTATATTTTAATCATTGAAAATGTAGAGGTGGATTTGCATACCCAAACAAAATCCTATAATATTTAGTATTCTTAAGACGCCCTTATATTAGTTGTTTATTAAATCGTTCTTTTTATTGATTTAATTTAATTATTTATTATTATTACAATATTACTACAGAAAAAGCCTTATTATTTATAACAAAATCAAAATTGTATGTTTTTTTATACTGTAAATATAGGCATGTAAAACCTTGATAAAATAATGATTTAAATTACTTAAATATAATATTTACATAGTAAATAGGTAATAGTATTAATAGTATAGGTAATAACATAAATTTAAAAAGGAACGTTGATTATTACAACTTGTTTAGTATAACAATATTCAAGAGTTTTATTTCACAATTTGATAGTAAAATGTTATATCTATTTTTATATGTAATATATTATTATAATATGGATGTATAAAAATACTTCACAGGTAAAAAACTATTGGTAAAATAATGTTTGGATGAATTTTTTAAATTCTGATAGCTTCGTTACTACATATTGAGAATAATAAGTAAGTATATGTAAAGTAAATAGAAATTAGGATTAATTATTTACTATAACTACATAATATATTGGGTTAGTGTTGAAATCGCATTGAAATTAATATTTGAAATATTTTTGTGTTTTGTATCAAAGGGAATCGACTGTAACCGATGTAATAAATCGTACTTTTCAAATTATTTCTACTCATAACTGAACCATGTTGCAGTATAGTGATATTGAGAATCCACGTTATATAAATAATTAACTGATTGGATTAACAGTTTATCTATGGGAAAACAACAGTAAAAACCGTTTGTCTTTCGTTCGCAGTTCCAAAGCTTGACAAACCTACCATGTGGTCTGGAATCCAACAACAACTTTGCCACCGCAGGTGTAAGCATGGACGAAGAGGATGCTAGTACTGACGATGACGAGCACATACGAAGCGATTTGTCCAACCATCACCAACACCACAAGTCGAGGACGTTTTCGGAAAAACACTTCATCGTCTCGACCAACGGGCTCAGTAATGGCCAAACCAGTGGTGGCAGCAGCAGCGGCCTCGAGAAATTCCGCATTGAGTATCCGAAAAAGTACCAAAATGCCCGCAGCATGTCGTTGTCCATGGAGCGAAACGCCTTGTGCGAACTGTGCCGCGTTTCCCGCAGCCCCGTGCCGTTCGACCAATGCAATGGCAATGACAACGTCAACGGCAACGAGCGCGAGGAAGACAAGGGTGTTCGTCGGTATTTCGGGTTCACCGTTAGACAGTACATGGCACTCGGCTCGCTTGCACTGGTGGATTTCCTCGGGTTTTGCTCCATGTCGGTTATGGCTCCAACCTTTCCGAAAGAGGTGAGAGAGTATAACATCAGAAGAGGGTTTGAGCAAAAAAGTAAAATTATTATAAATATCTATTAAAGTATAGAATATTGTAATGCGTATTCTCTATTTCTTGACAAAAGTGAGATTAGTTTTCGATACAATTTGAGCATTCTCTTAAAACTGTGATTGAAACCAACCGATGCCAATCCAACTTCATGACGGCCATGACGTGAAATAACTGAATCATTTGTCGCGTACAATTCGTTGCGGTCATCAAAAACCCCCTATTCCATTTCGTAGAAATTGTATTTTATTCAACTGTCATAAAAAATTGTTTACAAAAAATGCTGTCATCGTAATAATATTTAATGACGCATCGAACAACTATCTACTATTTCGGTTGTTTTACATTATGTTGTCTGCATGCACAGCCACGGTTATAAGTTATAACTTATAACACTTATAACATAATATTATGATGTGTGTTTGGAAAAGTCCTCAATTTCATGAATTCGTTCAGTCATAATGTAATCCTATGTGGGAAACGTTTAGTATTCGGTAATACCCAAGTTCTTTTTATTATACGTTGCACGTGAATCTAGTATAGATAATCCTCGGGGCTATATGCACATCATTAAAGCGTATATTTGAGATTATCACTGCTGCCGAGTTCACAATAGTGCGGTATACCTGCAGTCAACCTGGGAAATCCTGTAAGACCGTTGTGTACATTATACATGTACCATTTATGTATGTATATGGTTTTCATCAAGGATTTCGTAGGTTAAAGTTTACGCAAAGTGATATTTTTTATATTTATTCGCTATTAACATTTAAAAATAGACTGTTCCGTTAAGGTATATTACGTTCAATATTTTATCCAATTTAAAGTAGATAATCATATTTCACCACGAAATTCGTTTCACATGTGCGTAAACTGAACCAATAATTATTAAGTGATTGGCTTAGAAGAATACGTTAAAGTCATTTGACACAAAACCGTTTAAAAAATATCAATTTATAGTACTTTTATAAAATTACTTGTCGCGAGTAATGTGCTAATCATACTTACTTTTTTAATGCTGCATAACATGATCTGTTTTATAATGAGAATGTTAATATTACATTGTATTCAAACATTTCGTGACACGGATGTATAATAAAAGACTTATAAGTTGTACGATTGACACTATACTGAACTGACTTAGATTATTTGTTTCAATCACGATATGAGCACATGTCGAATAATTTCGCCATCAAAATGTAATGAAGTGAATATGTAATTAACCTGATTAAACGTAAGAAATTATGTATAAAATATTAATTAATCTTAGGGATAACAAATTCTATTCCTTGCATATTATTTTCAGTTAGAATTTAGAACTCATCTTGTGGTGTTTAATTGACAGTTCTATACATATTACATTGAAACAAAACCCGGTAACTTTTAAATTTAAATTATTAACTAGTTCATAGTTAAAAACTAATTATCATGAATTTTTTGTAAAATGTATATTTCTAGCAATGAAATTATGGTAAGTTATGTAGACATCAAATGATATTAGAAAATATTTTATTGTTTCAATTACTATACTAATTTAATGTGCTGATGTGATGTTAATAGTATAACTAAATGTATACAATTTGAATTTAAAAGCAAACAATTTAACAATCTTAAAAAAGTGTATTTAAAAAGTAAAAATGATATGTTATCAATTTATTAAAGCACAATTCGGATTAATACATTTGTAAACCCGTAATTGTATAGTTGGTTATTAAGAAAAATACCTTCCCATTAATATGTTTGGTAATTGGTATCTACCAAATATTTTTTTGAAAATCTGTAGCTTGTATATACAGTAGACAACAATTACAATCGTATTTAAAATTATGACGTTAAAAACATTTTTATTAATGACTATTTTTACTTATTTGTTTAGGCTGAAAAAAAAGATATGTCGATTTCGGAAGCTGGTCTAGTTTTTAGTTTCTTTGCTTTGATTATGTTTTTATTGTCTCCAGCCATGGGATCGATTGTAAGTATAAATATTTTTGTTTGTTTTTTTTTATTACGTCATAGTACGTAATTTTATAATACGAAAATATTATAAGTTTTTTTTTAATAAACTTAATAAATGATAAAAAAATAAATAAAAAAATCTTATTATTACTATATGTTTTTTATAATTAAACCTAGATGGGTTAAGGGTTTTAATAATACAAATATGCATGTGTACATCATTTATTCTATAAATATTTATTGTTTATTTTAGATGCCGATATTTGGTACAAAATATTTGTTTATATCTGGTGTGTTTATCGCCGGAGTATGCAATATGATTTTTGGGTTAGTATATTTTATATGTTTTATTATACATTATCATATTATTAAAAAATACAATATGAAATTTCAAGTTTTAAATAAAACTAGGAAATTATTATTCAAGCAATTCATTTGACATAACTGATATAAGCTATTTAGCATTTTAGTTTGGCTACTTAAATACATCAGACTTGAATTTATTGTTTCTACTATATATAGTGTTCTAAAATAATCCAAATTATGTAAGTAACTGCAAAATTTAACTTGATTTTAAAAACTATGAGTTCGTAATGAAATTGATTATAATAATGATAATAATAACTTTATAAAAATAGATATAATTTAATATAAAATCCAATATAGTCTCTGAACTATTATCATCGGTTTCCTGTGGTTTATTTTCACTTATTAATTTGTGTTACTGAAATAAAAGTTTATTGAACTCATCGATCATAGTATACTACTCGTATAAAATCATAAACATTTTTGTCTTGACTTCCATTAAAATTTGTTATTTTATAAAGGTTCATTTAAAATGAGTTTCGTAAAAAGTTAGCCTGAAAACAAAAATAGATAATAATATTATACTGCTAAATTCACCTATTATGAACATTTGCTTTAAAAAAATTGAGTATTAATGATTTATAACCGTTTATTCTTGATTATTTTAAGCACGTAATATTTACTTAGAATAAAATACCATTTATATCTTCAATAAATTAGATATTATATTATATAGCATAAAAATATTCGTATGCTACATGGATAAATACAATCTTATCAAGACCCAAGATGTTTATATTTCATCATTTTAAATTTCTAAAGATTTAAGTGATTAAAGATAGCTTGTGAAACAAGATGATGAACATATCAAATTATATATTAGTTCAGAATGTATTGTTTTAATTGCATACCAAAAAAATTAAAAATTAAAATAATAATAATTACATTTTGGCTTTTGACGCAAGCCGCAAGTTGGCCCCTGAGATATGTAAATGAAAAATTACATAAACATTTATGTATTGGTAATAAAAATTTAATCAATTTATGCTATGCGGCGAGTTGGGTAAATATATTTGAATGGACTGAGTTTAGTAGTGTATAATAAGAATGTTATAACTTTAAATTTACATTAATTTCCTCTTTATTACTATTTATTTTTGCATTTTTATTACAAAATACATTACAGGATACAAACAATTTATAAAATTTACGTATGTAGTTTGTGAGCTTTATTTTAGTAATGAGTTATTTATTTTTATGTTGATGTTAAAAATTTGAACAATAATTTACTATTAGATAACTATACTTTGTGGGTTTTAAACAGTTTAAATTAATAATAATGCATTCTCTCAAAAGAATACGGGTAATATAAATCATTGTATGTAGAGTATATGTCGTAAATAATAGTAAGTTAATCATATTAAACTAAATATTGTGAGATTATTTTTGAAACATCACCTTGATAAATTCATTAATGTTTCTCTAAAATTAAAATTAATTATATACAAGTAGAAAATGAATATAATTGATACACATATACATCTGTGGTCTTGGTAAAATCAGAATTTTGATTAGTCCATCTCTATTATATATTTGATATAACAAAATTCATAAAATGAAGCTATTATCTTATTACTTCAAATAATTCATAAATAGTAAATATTATAATTTCACGCCAGCAAAATAAATAAACTGAGAGTTTATATGGTCTATTTAGATTTTTGAATGTTCAGCATGTCTATAAAACACAAATGTTTCTTTTTTGGCCACAATTTTTTTAAGAAGCTGATATTTTTTAAATTTAAATTGCTAGAGAACACAAAAAAAAAATCAATCTTATGAGCTAAAATATAGTGAAGGCCAACATAAACGGTACCGACTTTTATAAATTATCAGAACATTTTATGACTGAATAAATATAAAAAATGTTTACTTTAATGAAAACAAAATACCATAATAAATATAGTAAAATTAATTTTAAAGCTAATCTTAAAGAACAAAAATTATTTTAGGTTGTTGCCGATGGTACAAGATAATTTTCAGTTTAAAGTGCTATGCTTTATAGTGCGAGGACTCGAAGCAATAGGAGCCAGTGCTTTTTCTACGTCAAGTTTTGTTTACGTTATTCAATTATTTCCAGATAACGTCAGTAGTGTTTTAGTAAGTATACTTATTCAATACTTATTCAAATGTATCAATCTACATTCTAATATACGCGCATATATTATGTATTTAAATAATATTTTTTTTTTACTCTAGGGTATATTAGAAACATTTGTCGGTTTAGGAATGAGTGTTGGGCCAGCAATTGGAGGCTTATTATCTTCTGTAAGCAATAATATTATACGAAAGTAAAATTTACTTATAAATAACTAAATTTGATGATATTAATTTTTTTTTAGGTTGGAGGTTATGCTATGCCATTTTTTGTAGTAGGTATTTTAATGGTAGCTACCGTACCACTGCATATATACCTTATGCCCCCAATTAAAGGTAGTTGATACTGATATTATAATAATCCATGAAAAATTACAGTTTTAATATAACGTTTTTATGTTTATTTATTTATAAATACAGATGATAAAAAAGCATCACAAGCTGTTGGAAGCCGATCAAAAGGAATAATAAAATTACTCATAATCCCTTCAGCTTTTGTCGTCGGCGCTGTCATTACAGCTACATCCAACTTTTGGGCATCACTCGATCCAACTCTTGAACCACATTTACGAGAGGTAACATTTTTAATTTCCGACGGATTCCGAGTCAATTAGTTCAATAAATACATAACGCAGTCCTAATGAAAACACTGAAAATAATAATACCAGATAATCAGGACTCTAAACGTTACGCATTTGTAATTTTATGATTTTAATTACCAAACAAAGTGTTTAGTAATTTTTTATTTGATATTTGTATACATCATTGAGTATTATTACTGAGTCAAAAATAAGTACTTAAATTATTAAATATGATTACCATAAAAAGTCATTGAAAACTTACTAATGATTATTTACACCACAAAATGTGGTTTTATTAGGTATATTTTTTAAAAGGCATTATATTTGATATTATTCGACATTAATAAAATAATGTTGAAATTGCGTAGGTAATAGGTATAAATATATCATCTGTACTTTTTAGTCACAAATATATAGCTACCAGTAATTGGAAATTCACTTTTAATACAGAAGAAAAATAATAAAACTTGAGGAAGACATTGAAATATATTAAATATATTTCGAATTCAAATTCTGAATTATTTATTTTTACAAAAATGTCATATTTATTCTTTTTTATTTTTATATTTTTATTACATTCTGATCATTTATAAACATGCATACTATATTTTATTTTAAATATAAATATATTTACATATTTTTACGATTTAAAGCGAGCATAGTTTGAAGTTCTAAGATCAATGTTATTACAAACCAGTTGTCTAGTTGTTTGACTATTCTTTTAATAAATACAGTGATTCAATCATTTAATTTTACAGATGGGACTGTCTACCGACGAAGTTGGACTTGTGTTTCTGTTTTGTTCTGTACTGTACGGAGTTTCTAGTCCGATTTGGGGTTACATAGCTGACAAATACGATAATCATTGGTCAATGATGGGTGGTGGCTTGCTTTTATCAGCTTTTGGACTCTTTATTTTAGCTCCGATCCCTTGGTTACCAGTGAATAAAGAGTAAGTAAGCATATTATGCTGCTGAAAAGATAATCATTTATAAATTATAATTTCTTACCTAAACTCAAATATATATATGGTTGGAAATATATGATGTTTTCATTTAATAATTTAATTTAATTGTAAAATCTACCACCTTATCTGATTGTTCAAAATCATGTATGAATATTAATAATTACAACTATCAAATTAGGTGGATCATTAAATAGTGATATTGAAATATTTGATTACTTTATTTGATATTAAATTATATTGGTATTTGGTATCTATATTCTATGCTGTATTGCTGTCTATAATAAATAAAATACAGTATATTATAAATGAAACTATTGATGAAATGAAAACACGTTAATGATGTTGTTCGTTTGGTTTGAAAGATGGAGCTTAAAGACTACACAATACACGTGTTTGACAGGTGACGGTCAACTCATTTGGTCCGGCCGTCAGATTAATAGATCAATAAAAACCAATAGAATTTATATTTTAGCAAAATTATTAAAGTTTAAAATATTTTTTCAGATAAACTCTTAACTTCATATGTCTAAATTATTTTCCTACATTTTTACTATTTGCTTGAGAGACACTGATACGTTAAAAAAAAAAAATAAGGTACTTAAGATATAATTGTAATTGAAGTTCAGTTTACAATAAATGGACTAAGGGATTTTTAGAGAAAATTGGGTTTTTTATTTTACTGTTCTAAAAACATATGATTATATTTTATAGTTAATAGATTTCTTGCTCTATATAATAATGAATAATAAATGTATATAAATATATTATAGATTCAATATACCTACTTATTTTTCATGTAGCATAAACTTAAATAATATTTATTACGTATAAAATGTACATAAATACAATTTTAGTGTTCTATGGTTGAATTTGGTTGGACTTGGAATCCTGGGTGTGTCTGCATCATTAACAATGATGCCCGCGTTTAATTTCATTCTATCAAGTGCAATGTAAGTTAACTTATCAAAATACACTTAATAATATGTAATAATATAGAACTCGATGATTTAATTTCGGTGGATTTTTTTTACAGTGATAATGGATTTCAAGAAAGCGTCTCTACATTTGGCACTGTTGCCGGATTTTGGTCGTCAGCATATTCACTTGGGTACACATTATTTTATTCAACATTTTAATTACTTAAGTTATGAAAAGTAAAATTAATTAAAAAGCAAATCAACAAACATGTAATCTAATTATTTTTATAGAAATGTTTGCCTTTGTCACTTTGTCATGAATATTAATTACCCATTTATTCATTTTCAATATAAATAAAATATTAATGAACCAAACAAATATATTTTTTAATCTTAATTGGTTTTAGTGATATGACCGGTCCATCATTGGGAGGCGTTCTTTTAGAACATTTTGGATTTTCAATATGCATGACTACAATGGGCTTGATTTGCTTAGTTTTGGTAAGTATAATGTATAAAAATAATAAAAAATTATTGTTTAATTATAACATATCTAGTCATTATTATTTATGTAATTAGTAATCAGCTAATGTAACTTTTTTTTACAAAAACAAAATTGTAACTAACAATTTCATTATTTGTGCCAATAATATTTTTATTCAATGGGCTCTAGTAGTTAATTTCAGTATATTTGTACTTATATTATTATTTCTCGCTATAAAATAATTTAAGATATCAAATTAATTAAGTTTTATAACATCCAGACGATTTCAAGTTTTTTCTTATTCTTAAAAGGAAAATGTAGGGCCAACACAATAAGTATAGTATCGACTTTATTCTTCTAGTGATAATGAAACAAATAAAACATTAATTATTTCATTACTTACATTATGTTCTTTATTTTTATTTGTTCCCTTCATAAGCCTTGTATAATTGTAATATTTTATAGAAGCTCTGCAAACAACTTAACTATCAAGTACAAAATATAAATGCACATGTTTTTTTTATCTATTTTTAGGGCATAATTACGATTGGTTTTTTTGGTTTTCTGAGGAAAAAAAAAAAACGTCCGCGAATCATGTCGGACAGGAGCCCTTTAAACGACCCAAAAATTATTCATCCTCGATATAATTCACTCAACGACGACCGTGGAGGATCAATAATTAATTCTAATTATTCAACCGAAACTACTGAAGTGTAATCTAAATCTGTAAGTAACAAAATATTATAATATGTATAACCTGAACAATTGGAATATGTAAATTATAACAGTTTTATATTTCAGGTAAACCTTCAGCCTATGCCGAATGATCCAATTAAAACTAGTTAGTTCGTCGTTCTTGGATAACTCAAATTCGAAATAATAATATTTTACTTATGGATCCAACCTAACTATTTCATTTAGTTATTAATTAGTAATATATAAAGTATTTAATAAATAATACTTTAAATTATTATATTAAAAATCTATTTTTTTGAAAAATATTTATGAATTATGTTATATACATATTTAGATTTAATAATAATTGTAAATTAATTTCTAATCTTACGTGTACTTGGAAAATATTTTGTTAGTACACGATTTATTTTATTTTTGTCATGCTGTGTCTATATTTTAATTTTCTACAAAATATTGTATTTTTAATTGACTTTTATGAATCACAAAATAATAAAACAATATTTTTTATTGTAAAACTTTATATAAATAAATCCAGCCTTTGAATATTCATTTTATTCCTGATGTAAAAAAAAAATAATTAAACAGTTCACCAAATTATTAAAAATCTTACTTATTCCCATAAAATATAAAATTATACAATGTACACAGATGTGTACTTTAAATTGGAAGAGGGGAGTTATCAATTATACTATATTAGTTTAGTTGTTATTATGAGATAAATCGAATGTATAATCTAGAACTAAGAATCTTGTTTCTGTAATAATTAAAAAATAATGTTTAAGAATCGCACGAAAATTACCCTTATAAATCCAGATTCAATTAAAAATAAAGTAAAAATATAAAACGGCTTTCTGAGACATAGTTTAAATTAATAACATTAATATCACTTGTAAAGATATTGAACCAGAGTCTATATGGCCAATTAATGCAAGTTCTTGCCTTCCACATAGCATGACATGTTCAATTACTGGTTTAAGGTTTGATCAATTTTTTTTTTTTATTAGTCCTAGTTTTAAAATATCACATGAAATAGAAAATGTATTAAATATAAGAACATCATCCTATTGGTTAAATTTGGTTTGATACATTATAAAATATAATAACATAATAATACTATTATATCTTGCACCAAAAACCATTCATAAAAAACCAAAATATTTTACCTCTCAGTATCCGAAATTTTAATAATGCTTAGTTGGTCACATGAAATAATTTTAAAAAGTTATCATTTTTTAACATGCAAGTGTTGGTATGATATTTATATTTTGAGTGTTTTTCAAGTATCAATAAATTATTATTAATTATTTTTAAAATTTGATTTGGTACCTATAGTGCAAATTTAATATAATACTTCTATATCGTTTTTCCAGTTTTGAGAGAAGTTGTTACAAGGTTATTTAAAGCTTGAGCTCATTGACCTCCTGATAAAGTAAAAACTACACAACATTTGCAAAAAGCACCTTCCAATTTTTAGAATAACATAACTAATTAAATTTCTCTAACTATTTTAAATTAATTTTTTTTTTTTTGCCATATTCTTAAGTAGTGGGAACAAGAATTTTACTGGAAGTAACCACAAATTAGTTAATATCTGCACATATCACTGTAACGAAGTTGTCTATAAATAGTAATTAACCTTCTATCATGGTCTTATCCATGATTAAAATTAATGTTAAATATTACATAAATAGAACTGATTAAAAAAAATTTTTAGTTTTAGAAAATTACCTTATATCAGATACACTAGATACAGCATAAAAAATAAAAATATGATTACGTAAAAACATTTACATTTTCGTCCTCGAGTACGCCTTTAGTTATACATTTAAAGATATGATTAATTTGGACTGATTTTATTAATAAATAAGACAAGGATTTAAATTTAAAGTTTAACATTAATTATTTTCGGATCAAGTACAATTTATTTAAACATGAGTCATATTTTAATATTTTCTATTTGTAAAAATAGTATTTAGTACATTTTTTTTATCTTCACTAAATAGTTTAATAGTTTATAACTCGTATTTTATTGTTACTAAAAAGGTCGTAATAAATATAGGTGATTATCGTAATCACAAAATAGTTTACATTCATCCGTTCAGAATAAACATAGCACTTTAACTTTAGCTATTATGCTATTTTTAAAACTAACATTATTTCGTTTAAAAAATAATTTTAACTTATAAGTAAAATATAAAGCAAACAATTTAATCTTACTTAAGTATTTTTAACAATAAGTTGTGAATTTATGTTTTTTGAAAATAAATAATATTTGGTCACATGTTAATATGTAACTAATACCTATCTAGTGAAAAAATCATATTTTGTAAGTTAGTAACATTTTAAATGTCTCCAACACAACACTAAAAATAAATAATAGTGAAACGAATTAATTTTAATGATATCAGATACATCATCATATATACTTATTAAATTAACAGCAAATTATTCGTTTTCTTTATAAAGTTTTAATATCCATTGTTTTAAAGTAATTTTATTAGTATAGGTACCTATTAAACATCAGTTGAGAAATTACTATAAACATACTTTGACTAAAACACTTAATAATAATGTAGGTATCTTCTTTTATGTACTTGGACTTTTAATAATTGAATCTATCAAAACACAAAAAATTTTACGACTTATATAATCTTTCACGATTAGTTCTAAAGAAGTTCAAAGTTTGTTTTATAAAACAACATCTTTGTCTACTTTTTAATCAATGAAAATCCTATATAAAATTGAAAATTGTTAGTATTTTTTATTCTTCTTTAATTATTGTATTTTCTTCTGAAACAAAACAATACACCATATTTAGGACTTTATAGTAATTTATTCATGAGTTCTATTTATTCAAAAGCTTGAATTTGATAGAAAGAAGTATATAGAAAAAATTTTAAATGAATAATATTTTATACGTGATTTCGGCACGTTTTTAATTGGGAGGGGGAATGATTATGTTCTTTCATAATGTAAGGATCAAGTTCAAAAGTCTATATCATTAAATATGTTCATCGTATATGGATGGTTCGTACAAAAGTATGTCTATAGGGATTTATCAAATGAAAAAGTAAATTTTTCCCCTATCCATACTATACAACAAGGGGATAAAATTACGAACAAAGCATCACGTCCTGACCGTACTGTGGTGTAACTGAGAAATATATGTTTATTGCAAGCATTGGGGTACTGCAAAGTCGGGTATACATTTCACCACTTATAACATACAACCTTTTATCTACTATAAGTTTAGTTTTTTGGTTTGCAAAATGTATAGGTGAAAAAATTCATAACTGCGTCTGTTACAATTTTATAAGTTAATATTAGAAAGTGCGGGTACGATTGTAATATATACATATTTAAATAGAGTTGTTTAATATTCAACAAATTATTTATAAGATAAAGGCTTTGTTTATTACAAGTCATCACTAATTTATTAATGAATTTGTGTAAAAATAACTCAACTATATTTAGTGACTGAGATTTGCTAGTTTCTTGTGTATATTATTTATTTCGTTTTCAAAAAACCGAAATACTAAAATAATAACTTGTATTTTGGAAAAACCACACAAACGTTATCTTACTGTTTAAAATAAAAAAAAACAAATAACATTAACTCAGATTTTCAACACTAAAAATAATTTTGAATGAGTAATATGGGGTAAAAATGTAAAATATAAATACGCTTATAAGGGTATATTGTGTGTGTGTGTGTGTGTGTATATATTATATATATATATATATACTAAATGCTTATATATTTATATTACAAACAAAGGGTGGCTACAATTGATGGTCTTTCGTATTTTATTTGTACTCGGTGCACGTAATGATAAAGTTCATTCTTTTTTCAATGTAAAATTGTATTTTTAACACCCAAAGTTCCAAAACAAAGTTTTAAAATAAATAAAAATATTCAAATCCCAGAACGTATTACTTTAGAAAGTATTTATGTATACGTATTAAGTAGTTCTATAACATTGTACTAGAATCCAGTACCATTTTACAATTTTGCTCTAATGTAATGTTGCTCATAATAATATAAGATTAGTGTAAGGTGTAAACCATAAGGTATATAGGATAAATAATATCTGCAGGTATTCACACATTATGTATAAATATTATTATAGTAAAAGTATTCTCTGGGTACAATTTCGTAATAAAAAACATATTCAGTTTTAACATCTAGTGGATTGGTATTTTATTTAGGTTTTTATTTTTGACTTTTGAAAAATTATTAATATTTTTCTTTTTATGATTGTTTTTCTAATATCTTAATATCTTATTAATTAAATAGGTATATTTTTGCACTTTGGAAAATTAACTATTCTTAATTATACCATTCAAATATACTATATAGGTACACAAATACAATAAATATAGGTAATGATACTTGTATTTTATACAATGATTTCTATTTACGTTATAATATTTTTACGGAATCATTTTAAAATAAAATAAAAGAATTCATTGTGGTACCTAATAATATTCACTATTGCTATTTTACATAGCAGTAAGTATAATTATAAGTATTGTCAATAGCATTCAAATTTGATTATCAATAAATTGAACAAAGTATTTGATTTCAAACTGAAAATGATAAATATTTTAAAAATAATATTATTAAATTGCAATGATGGTAAAATTCAAAGTTTAATTTAAGTACAATTATATTTGCATTCCTTATATTGATATTACGAAGATAGGTACTCGAATCTATTGAATTTATTGAATTACTTAAACAATGATTAATAAATGGGTAATTTAATAATTTACTCTATGCTAAGTAAATATATGCGTGTATATATATAATTGTAAATCGATTCATTGCATATTGAAAATTGCATAACTCAAGAAGATAATAAAGTGAGTAATTCAATCTACAAATCTTAGGAAAACTAATATAATATACTGTGGATCTAAAAATAACTAATAGCTTATTAATATGGATTAAATAAATAATAATAACAATTATTCAAGTAAAAAAATAATAAACACGTTATTTCAACTACTTAATATTTAATCTGAATACTAGCAATTTCATCAAATCATCCGCGTAATCCTACCTTAAATAATGGTTCGTACTATTTTTACATCATTGCCGTCATTATGGTTCAAATTACAAAATAATATTGCCAAATTAAATTATTTAATTACAATATGTATATTATCTACCACATCTGCACATAATAATTTTGAGAATGGTTTAGTTCTGTGAATTAAATATTTTTATTTATTTTGAAGTCTCGTTAAAGTATAATTGAAAGTTGAGAATCTTGTACTTATGCATATAGAAAAATTGAATTATGTTGTGTAGTATGAACTGTTCTATATAATATACGTCTATATACATGTGGATGTTGGACAATTTCGCAACGAATATTATAAATATAATGTATTTACCTAGTTTAGTTACATAACTTAAATCACTTGAAATATGCATTTGCGTATTTAAGAGTATTAATTCCACCCGAGACCCGACATCATATGTTTTTGGACTGCAGTCTGTTAGGTTACATATATAATACAATTAATCGTCATTGAAATCGAAAACTTAAAGCTGTTGAACCAGAAGTGAAACAATATATTATTACAATAGTACGTGATTACGAAATTTCAAAATTTATCGTAAACGTATTTGGTTTGTATTCAAGCTACAATTTCAAAAGTATTCGCAAATTGTATTTTACATTGTTACCACAACATTTTAAGGATCACAATGGCCGTCGCAATCGTCTACTTCCAAAATATTTACAAAGTGTGAGCCTACCTGAAATATGAAAGATCTGCTACTATAAAATAGTTAATGAAAAAGTAGTTTTCGCGTGTTATTATGTTGCAGCTGCGCCATAAACAATAGCTGCTGAAATTAGCGTCCGGCGTATATCATTATTTGTGTAATAATATAATATATAAGAAGGATCCGAGCGTTAATTACAATCGAACGGCGAAACGGCCAATGCGCGGTCGCGGTGGAAGGGGTATACAGGGCGAACCGTTTGCCGTCAAGGATAATAATAATAATAATAATAACGTTAATATTAATAATCGAACGTACTATGCACTAAGAAGGGTATCATTACACGTAGAACGGAGGCTACGCTACGGGACCCCGTGAATATGTAAGCTCCCACATAGACCCACGTACGAAGCATATTTACTTTTCACCGCGGAGAGTATATAACCTATAACTAAACATAATAGTATGTAGTAATTAACGCCAAATCACGCAATCGTGTATTTTGATTACGTCACGTGCACGTCGTTTCAACGTATCGTTCGGTAGGCCGGTGGCGCATTGGCCGCGCGCGACCGGGTGCCGACGGGTGTGATGTGCACGTAATAAATAACGTTTCCATAGTAATGCCCAGCCGATGTGTGTCTAATATAATATGGGGTTCGACTGAGTGACGACTGCTGCTGCCGTACCGCAGAAGCGGGGGTGGTGGGAAATCGATGACACAAATATGAGGGGGGGATTTATATTTATACCTATAATATTATATGTTATTGTATTATGTTCACGGGTAACTTACTGATATAGTAGTGAATTGATGTAGTATTATATTGATATTAAATGATCATTAAGCCTGGGATTTTGATTTCTGACATTCCAAAACGTAGGTCCGTAAAAAGAAAATGTGTTTTGGCCATATCGTATAGTAATCATAATGATTTTTATGCAATTTTTTTCTTTTTTTTTAAACAAGTTTTCATGATTTTACGGACATTTTCTTAGTTTTTAGAGTATTTTTCGTCATTTGTTTGGCTGTGAACGTAAACTGCAGTTGTGACTTACGAGTTTCGCCGCAACGATACAAATAAAGTGGTGAGATATTTGTGTAGCACATTAACAATGCCATCATAACTTTTAGCGGCATTCCCGCTCAGATTATTGTCGTTGTTGAATTCGCATTACCAGAAAACTTGTTTTAGTCTTTTGATTATGTATACTAATTATTCTAATGTAATAATTTATTCTCTCGCGAATATTTCGACCGATTTAACCTTCGGAGTTTATTTTTTTTTTTAGTTTTTAATTTATTCAATTTTTTTGTTTTTACAAGTTAATTTTTTAAGATTTTTTCAGGTATATGATCCCCAGCCCAGTATAATATCATAATGATAGTCCACGTGACAAAATTATACGCGTGGCAAGAAGGGACGAATAAAAACTTTCGGTAAAATTCGGGACCGCACGAGCGCCATTGCGGTGCAGCTGCAGTCGTGTGGACAGTGGAGTGCACCATATACACGTCATAGGGTACGGTGCAGTGGTTATACTACGGTTATACTATGCGTTCGGTCTACACGGTTTATACGCGATGAAATCGCAGTGCACGGCGGGCGCTGTGAAATTATAATTTGACTGGTGTGTGGTTTTCACGGCGGCTTGGAGTGCGGGGTGACACTCAAGGATAGACACTATTATAATGAGTCACCAAGTTCCGCAGCGCCCGTCGGCATTGCTGCGGAGTGCGGGTTTGTATAGGTGCGCGCGGTGTGTCGTGTGCTTGATGTTGTGTACTTATACTCTATGGTTGTGCATGTAGCGAGTAAATGCGCCATGAGCAGATATTATGTTATACTGTGTGTCGTGTGTCCGCAAAATAAGTCTTAGCACATCATCGATGTGTCCTATTATACGAGTATTATTGTAATACACAACGATAAAAATAATAATAATAAGTATTTCATGTTCAGAATTCGATATCGCAAACAAAATATAACAATAATATACATGCCACCGGTGGTTTATTCAACGAAAAAAAAAAAACTGAAGATTCCTGCAGTGTATTATACGTTTAGACATATGCAAACATTACGCCGTTTTATTCATTAGGTAGTCTTTTACTTGAATGTAACGTCTAAACGGTTGCATTAGATAGAACAGGGGTCTCCAACCTTTTTTTACTGCGAGCCAAATCTAAAATTTGCTTCGGGATCGTGGACTTCAAATGCTTAGAGATGTAAAATATAGTAAATTCAATCCAGGATGGATATGAATTGTTTATATAATATAAGTTAGCTTGGCGGTACAGTTAGAAAAGCTTGACGGGTCGTAGGTTGGAGACCTTTGCATTAGAACATAACGGGTACGGCAAACGCGTCTTGTGTCCAAATTCGGTTACCGGGGTTATGAAACAAACGTACGTGTCACCGCAAGTATACGCATTTATGTAACATGTAACACGAGTCAATTGATTAAGAAATATCCTATAAAGAACAACACCTTTGATGTTGTTTTATTTTTTCAGAACCCATGAAATTGATCTTTTATCTTCTTTTCATTTTCCCATTGTGTATCCAAACATTGCCAAACACTGCTAACGTATACAACTGTCAACCGTTGAGTGTAAAAATGATTACTACACATTTTATGAGTTGTACTCAAACTTTTAACAAGTATTGTAAAAAAAAAGAATTCTTTGTCACTCGATTCAATCAACGTGACAGTTTATCATAAAACGCAGAACCTCATATCGCCAGCTGGAATATAAAACTAATTTATAGAATGATTCTATTATAAACTATATACATTTTTTAGTTGGAACTAAGACACATTTGTACGGTATTAATCGGAATATGAAAATATAATTCTATTGCTTGTTGATATATTTTCTTATCTGTTTTATAACTGCCTTATTCAGTTTTGTATTGTTATTTACTTTCTTGCCATCTTAATTCTTGCAATACAAATATAGTATGTAAATATTTAATGAATATAAAGATTATATTGAATAATGTTATACAAATATTAATGACTCATGGTATAATACTCGTATAAATACAAACTATTTTATGATAAATAACAAATTAATTATTGTATTTTTATTTCCGTTGATATAATATGCGGTTATAAATTTAATAAACTGCTATAAATTATATATATCTATTACATTATGATCAAATGTTATTTATGTTTTATTTGCCTTATTAGCCATTTAGGATCTATAATCATCTATGACTGATCATGCAGATAATTCATTAAATATTAAATATATTTATGGTACATTTAAAAACTAGCTAGCTCCTAGGAATATTATTTAATATTTGTATACTTCAGATATAACGATATAAATAGAAAATCGTAGAAATACCTACTCGTATTAATTTTTATAACAAATATAGAATTCTGTGAAAGAGAAAAATGTCATCAACCGAAAAAATGTTTTGTAAAAGTATATAATTTTAATACCAGACAAGAAATTGGAGAAGTTATAAATTGGTATAATAGCCAGTAGGTGATTCCATTTAAATCGACAAAAAGACTATAATGATGAATGGTTTTATAATAATAATATAATGTATAAAAGGACAAGAGGCCAAAAGGGTGTTTTAACTATAGTCAGAGGTGTATTTTATTTTATGGTTTTTTTCATTAAATATTCAGTTCCATTTTTAGGAATCACATTTGAAAAACGAATACGTGTAACTAATAAGTAATAAGCATAACACGTCTTATGTACATATTCAGGTCAGGCTCCTTCGTGCATTTTTCAACTATTCGGTATTGTAAATAAATCTAAGCCCTCATTTTATATTACCTAATATAATCTATTTATAATAATTTTAATGTACATTCTAACATTTTATTTTTATTTTTACAAAAGATACCTAAAAAAATGGCTACAACATACCTTTTATTGCTGTTATACAACATAATATATTAGTTGCCCTATAAAATACGCAAAATAACACATATACACTAATTCACTGCAGTTTAATTTAAAACCAAACTTTTTTTAAAAGTACTTATGAATAATGAAAAACAATGTAAATTATTCAACATATCTTTGGACATTGTAAATAACTCGATACATAATAGTACCTACCTATACGCTTTTAATTTTAAACTTGATTTTATATTAATTAAATTTTTCTTGTCTTGATTTTTGTTTTTGTTGCAAAATCATGTTTAATAAATAATATCGTCGACTTTGATGTTAACTTGTTTCAATTTATAAAAATGCAAAGGAATTAAATCGTTCTTGTCCGGTTGAAGCCCTCTACAATATGATTTTTACTTATAGATGAAATGTCTATAATATTATCTTCTAATGTGAACGACAAATAACAATAATTGTATTGTAGGTACATGTAATGTACATTTTGTTGGAATACGAATACTTATTGACAAATTAAATTACTTATAAACTAATAATTATTTCATTTTCGACCGGCAAATAAGGCAGGTGGTGGATATGAATATTCAACTTTAGTTTCATAGGCAGTGGACAAATTGGCACTTATAGTTACGGATACTTTTCCCTTTTATATTTATTTATACAATCCCGGCAAAATTGCGTGTTTTAGTGAGTACCTCATGTTGCTATAAAATCCCTAGGTGATTATAACCATAACACTACAGCAGGCCATTTGGTACAACTACACAGCGAACCACGATGTACTCAGTTTTATATTTATATGTAGTATGTACTATGTACCTATATGGCTATAAAAATATTAAGTACATAAAACGTATATTCTGTACTTCTGTAGTCTGTTCAATGTTGTCTGTATGTTACCGAATGGTGAGCATTTCAAAATCAACTTCAGCTTGTAGTCGCTATATAGCGGAGGCAGTCGGGTTGAGCCCGTAAATAATATTATTTCCTTCCAAAAACAATAATACTCGTAATATAATGTGTTTATATTATTTAAAAATTCACGAATGCACCCAACTCGTCGTGGACATTGGTCATATGTTATAATTTATTTTTATTAATATTATTAAGTAATTATTATTATACTTTTACTCTGCAGTGCTGTAATTACACATTTTATAAATGTAAGAACTACTACGTAATGTCAAAATAATTAGTGATGGGCCCTCCCTGTTTTTTTTTTAATGTTCCCGTCTTGGCGTGAACATTTAAATTTAACTGCTTTCCCAAGTCCGTATTTAGGATTTTAGTGTCCCAATCCTATTCAAACATAACTACTCCACTCCTCTTTTGTATTTTTGTTCATCATGAAAACGGTTAATATAATATTATACATACCTTCAAATATTAAAAGGAAAAAAAAAGTTAATCAAAAATCCTTTGGTCCCGGGAAATTAACCTATTCATATCTATAAATATGATAATCTTATGAGTAATGAGTCATACTTAAATAACGTAACTTATTACGTTTTCAGTATTTCAAAAAACAATACATAAGTTCAATTTTAAAAATACTGTACTTAATATATTAATACTAAGACGCATCATAATCTATATATTTGTGTACATAACATTTGTACATACAAATCCATAAGTATACAAGTAGATAATAATAACTATAGGTATATCGTCAACTGAAGTATTTTTTTTGGTCGACGATAGTTGTTCAACTTATACTTATATAGTACCTATATTTAACCTACACTTTCTTCATCTATCAACGAACCATGAAACACATGCAATTATAAATAAATTAACCAAAGATAATAATAGGTAAATTTGAAAATGGTAATATCAATATCCAACAAATAACATACCTAATTAAAGTTTAGCTGTTTTGTTTTAGTTTATGTTTATTATAGGTTTTTATGCACTTTTATGTGTACCTACCGTCCTACAGGTTATATTATGTATTGACATATTATAATGTATCTCGTATCTGTATACATAATACATTATTCAAGTATGAATTAATCATAACGAATTCACATAGTCGTAGAATACGTTTTAATTATTATGCTCTAAGATAATTATACTTTATCTATAATTTATGTCAAAGTTTCTCTAATATAGAATGCCTCTTCAATAGTTGTGTCATTCTTATCGGTAGGTAACACCAACAAGGCAACAACATAAACACTTATTGACTATAGTTGAGTAGGTAGCATAATAGATTATGTAAATCAATATAAAGTTATATAATATAATATTATACTTAATATTATGATTTGTATTAAAGGATTGATTTTGAAGTTCGATGTTATACAAAACTAGGTAATACTGATTAGTGAAATCAAATAACATGTTTGTTAGCAATAACTTTCGATTGTTGATTTTAGCTTCGGTGTAAACAGTAAAATTTTCAATAGAGTTTAACATAATATGTAACATGAGACATTTGCTATACGCCTTCATTGGCCGTAAGAATGTATCCTATATTCGAATATTACTATAACTAGGTAGGTATGTGAAAATGAACTGAACAGAGTGTAATGTACCTATTATGTCAGGTAAATAGGTATGTAGGTATTGTATATTAATCACAACATTTTTGACCTTTCCGGAATATTATTAAACTTTAAAAATACAAGAAATAATTCCTTTTATTTATGTGTTATAATGATGATATTTGTACACTTGACACTTCTCATCTAGAACGTACCTAAATACGTTTAATTAGAAGCAAATGAAAACCGATATAGATTAGTAGTATTTTTACGTAAATAGGCAAATGTTAAGGGTTTTGTACTTGAATTATTCACACTTCAAAACTTGATAAATTAAATGTATGGGCTGTTAATTGATGGTTATAGTAATAGTTATAACACAGTTTAAATTTAAAAAATTTTAATCAATTTTTTTAAAAAGGTCTTAAATGTCTTAGACAAATGCATAAGTCCAAAACATTTCAAATTGTTCTGTAAAAGGTATAAATGGTAGAATTCATTACCGATTGTAAATTATTTAATACAAACAACGAAAATAATTCATAAAAATCAAGCACAAGTATTGTACAAAAAATAAAAATTGCAAAAGTATAATATAGACTATATGCAATCGCATAATGTAAAATATAATTATTTTAATAATATTTGTATAGTGATACGAGTAATACGACTATATTATTATACTAGTATAATATATTTGTATAATATATTTACAAGATAATTTATGCTATCTCGTTTGGTTATTAAATTTAATTGGTACGTAGATTTCGTAAAAAAAAACTGATGACGAATTCAATGAATGTATTTTTATATACATAAAATATAAGGTATATACTATATATATTTATATAAAATCGTGTGTTCAGGCAAAATAAGTAGGTGCTTATAATATATTATTATTATGTAATATTATTTTGCAGACGCACTAATAATTGTGACGTTTTCCGGCCGGGAACATTTTCAAAGCAAACGAACCCAGCCGTTATACCGTCGTATACCGGGCGTCGGTTTTTCGCACATACATGGACATTCACCGAGCGGACGCCGAAAACGCGGGAGCAAGAGAGGGCCAGTACCGTAGTTTGGAGGACATTTTCCGAGGGGTGGGGAGGGGGTAGTAATATTGTTCCAAATCGGTAGGCTTAAAAATATAACAGTGGACACCAGATTCTACGCAAATTGTCGAACTGCGTGCATAATCCTGTTTGTTTTACAAGACTGCAAAAATGCACCCGTACGATTTAGTTATTATCATATATATCATTATATCCCGGAAAAGTGGTTGAATTGAAAAAAAAGTATAGACGAAACAAGTATAGTTAAACAATTAACGTTTCAAAGCATATGAATCTAAAAGTAACTAAAATAAAATAATGGGGTAGGTATGCTATAAGTTATAATATGGAGAAAAATGAGAAGTACCTCCATCCTCCCCTCAATTCTACTGTACTGTTCGTATACACATTATAGGTTCGAGTATAGGGTGAAAGGAGGATGGGGATATGTTTCATTGAATCGAAAAAACAATTATTTGTGGCAATGACTTGGGGCTCAGGGCCTTTAGCATATCAGTGTGTGAGCCTGCGGCACTACGTCCGGTTTCGCTAACATTATGTGCTTTGGCACAGCAATAGTATTTTATTAGGGAGGTATGTATAGGTACTATCGGCATCACCATGTTCAAAATGTTGAACGATCGCGGATTTGGTTTATCTTTCGCGTTACAAAAAACATGCGGATTATTAAAAATGATGGTAGACAATACTTTTGCGCGTTGCGCCACCCCCCAATGACGACGACACGGCCGTATTAATAAAAAACGACGACAATGACGATGATAAACGGTAGTCATAATCGTATACACGTCGCTAAGGCGTAAATATTTCATCGTATGACAATAATATGAACAATGCGACACGACAACGTGCGTGTAATCGTCGGACACGCGAGCGTATTATTACAGTACCTATATGCGGCCCGATCGCTTTGTCCGGAGCGCGTGACGTAACCACGGGCCGACGCCACCGTTGAACAGTCTCGCGGGACACAACAACGTCCGCGAACGGAACACCCGGGAGTCTTTTGCTACACGTCACCGTGACTGGATTGCTGGATTGCTATGGGAACGCGTAGCGTTTAGTCCAAGTGAATTTAGACTTTTTCTTTTTTCTCATGTTCGTAATTTATGTAATTTTGCACACTCTCCGTTCCACGTCGGTCGCAAAATACTTAATACCAATAAAACCTAGGCCCATCCCGCATGATTTATGAGTGCTATGACGTTTATTCAATTCAAACGGTTCGAGCATTGAGCCATAATGCCGTTCACTTATACGGTTTTATCTCATTATTCATTTATAACTCTCCTTATCGCGGACTACGTACCGATGGAAGTAATAAATAATAGAATATAATAATACGCTCTAGCATAGATTAAATATACTTATATATATAAATATATTATGTGTGTGTGTGTCGTGTGTGTATTTAATCTATGGCTCTATTAAGAACGGTCATAGGTCATAGATCATATAATGAAAAAATAACATAATAAATAATGTTAATTATGTAAATCTGAAGAAAACTAGCGCCCAAGTTGGATTGATAAATGTTATTATCCCTCTTTGTTGATAGCCTAGTCCTAAACTACAAAAGAAAATACCAAGCTTCAACGATAATATTACAAACATGAAACATTACTTTTTATTATTATTATTATTATTTTGTGTAATTATACATTCATTATACATTAATTGCTCATAGTCATTACGCAAATGTAATGCGAAAAACGCATTGGTGCTCGGTACATATTATGATATCATAATGGTGTATTGATACTATAGTAGAAATGCATAATAATGGAAAATAATATTAAGTTTCACGGTAAATCGTCATGAAAGATGATTGATGACAAAAAATGACGACGACGCAAACGTATTAGGTAACATATTATAATACAATATCGCGAAAGGAAGAAGACGCTGAATATTGATAACGGCGTCGTTGCCTCCACAGTGCACGGACTCGACGACTGGCCTCCATGCACTATAGCCAGGGTGTTCGTCCGCGGCGTCCAGTCGACAGCCGTGACGAGCGGCACCGTCCCGGAAAATACCCCCCGCTACCGCCGACGAGGGTTGGCTGTACCGTGGGCGCTCCCCCCGTCGTCCGCCCGCCATCACCGCGGGCCACACTGTCGTGAACGAACGGCGGTGCATTTCCACCACCGCCCATGTGGTCGGTACTGCGAAGCTTCCACTTATCGTGCACTATAAGCACTTCCTTCTCGTTGATTGTACTACAACCGAGGTTGTTTCATTTTATTTCTTTTCTTCGTACTTTTTTTCTCCCCCGTCCCACTCCCGCACCACCGCCCCGCTCCCGCCGTCCATCCCTCGTACTGCACACACACACACACACGCACCCAAACGCACGACCCACACACACAAACGCACGTGCGCGCGCGCGCACACAAAACTCCCATTCACGCACACGCACACACACGCACACACACAATACGCGCACGCGCCTCGAGCCATTTCGCACGCACGAACCTACACGCACCAACACGCTCGCATACAAACGCACGCACAAGAGTGATATTGTAACACAGTATACACATATACACGACGTTATCTTCAATCGCATTGGTTTTTGTTTTCCAAGATTTTAACAATAATAATAATAATAATAATAATAATAATAATATTATATTATGCTTATGCGGTGTTATATTAATAATGTTATACGCTTGACGGCGGTACTATTGTTGTTGTTGTTGCCATTATAATAATATCATATAGCACTGTGGTAGTGACAATCATTATCATTGTTAACATGCACTAAACCGCCATTACGTTGCTGTCGTCGTCGTAGTCGTCTCCGTCGGCACAACAGCAGCAGCAGCTAAACACGCTGTCGCTTCGTCGTCACTGTCGCCGTTTGCGCGTTTCCGTCGTGTCCTGTCCGTCGTCGTCGTCGTCGTCGTCGCAATCGTCGTCGTTGTCATCCGCACCTCGTCGTCGCTGTTCCCCGCTTAGCCCTGTTCCCGGGTTCTGTGGCGGACGGACGCTCGGAGAGATGCCGTAACCGTGGTCGTATTGTTAGTCGTCCGACGTCGCACCGGCACAACGCAGTCACGTCTCCACCGGTACACGTACAATACCTGTGCAATACACGCGCACTGGTCGACGTTATCGTGTCGCCCTGACGCTTCCACCAGACACGCTCGCCACAGCCGTAAACATGCTACCCACCATCAGAAATGGAGAAAGCTGTTCTTCATGCACCATAGAAGAGAACACCGAAGAAGAGTCGACCGAAGAAGAGTCGACCGAAGAAGAGTTGACCAAAAGAGAGTCGACCCAAGAAGAGTCAACCGAAGAAGAGTCATCCGAAGAAGAGTCGACTGATGAAGAAGTTGATGACTTGCTATCCATGGATGAATCTCATAAAATCGACATAACACAGCCGTGGGAAAAATGGTCGTGCATCGTGACGAATATCTGCCGGGTTTTCCCAGAGTATATGGAACCATCCTGTCGTTGCGGTGGTGGCAAACTTTTGGGTTTTATCTGTGGGGTAAGTTTTAAATACTGCTTTGTTTCCTCTTGTTTGCGTTCCTTGTCCACACCATTTCATGTCGCGGTATCATTAGCTACCTATTCACATGTATATGTTATATATCAATGTCCACTATTTTAAGTGATTTGTTTCAATTTCATTAACCACAGTCAATATATTGATAATGAGTCGGTGTTTAAATGTTCTTATTTGATATTATTGTTTATTGTGTACTCTACACTTTACACTACACTGGTCCTTACATGATTCATATGGATGTGACTACTAGGTACCAATGTATTTTCTAATGTGTTAACGGTGGTCAACATTTACAGTTTAATTTGTTTTGCATTTTTTTATACTTGCAACTATATAATTTATATCCTGAATTATAAATAATCTCCTAGATGATAAAATAAATGGAATAACTTATTTTTTCACACCATAGAATATTCCTATACCTACTTAGCTGATTCGATACCTTTATGTGTTATCTTCATCTCTCACATGGGTTACAATCTATTTTGTCTATCAGAAAACACTTAATATCAGCATGAATTTTTTACTTGAGATAAATTAGGCATTCTTTTTAAATTTATATCGTCAATTTCTATAAATTGAATTTGAAAGTATTCTATTTCAAATGAAAATATAATATAAATATAAAATTAGATCTCAAGTAAACTCATGTCTATATTGATTTGGTTTTCAGAATTCTTATTGAATCTGTACATCAACCATACTGATAGATAGTTTTTACAATGCTGCATTTATGAAAGACAAAGATAACACATATCAGTTAAGAATTCTCTTAATACCTTACAATAGTTAAAAATCCCTTTTTAAACCTTTAATCGTTTATGTGTTAAATTGAAGAGTACCAAGTATTATATAATTAATATTGATTGTTTATATTATGTTCTCTTCGATTAAAATAAAAACAATTAATTATTTATTTACTCCATATATATCAAGATATATCTTAAACACACTTTGTACAGTTTGTATATACAGTTCATTCATATTTTTTTTTCAATATTTTTCAGTAAGTACAATGTTATTATGGTTTTTTTATATTTTTCTTTTAATGAATTCATTAAAAAATCTGTTAAGTTATGTAAAATCGATTCCTCAATATTTTTTATTTACTGATGATTTTCTTTAAATAAAGAAAAATTTTTACTACCTAAGAACACTTGCATGTTTTGTTTTGTTAACAAATTAATACTTACCTAAGTGAGTTTAGTTACTTTAATATTTGATGTCAATCATAACATTGTTAATCTAATCCCCATAAAATGTTATTATATAAGTATTATAAATGATTCACTGTAAGTCTATACTTGTTCATAATTTATAAAATACATTCTATTAAGATTTATGGAAGTAACATTTTATTCTACAGTATTTTCAAATCATTATTGTGTATAGATTGTTCTTCATTTTATGTTCTTAGCCATATAATAATTATCTCAATAATTATCTTGCATCTATTGGACTATAATCAAGTGTTGGAATGATGGATTCATAAGATGGATTTAGATTTATTTTGATAACATTTTAGTTTCTTAGTACTTGAAGATTATAAATTTAACATGGCATTTGCTTCATTTTTTTTTCTATTGGCTATGATTTATTAAGTTTTTGTTTTCATTTTTCATAATTTTAGTTGTTAAATTTTTATTCCCAGTATGATAGTATTACAAAATCATTAAGGTCATTAGCAGAGTTAGAGGCGTTATTAGAATGAAATTTTATCTAGATGATTATTTAGATAACATTTTATTCAAATGTATTATTATTCAAATGATCTTTTTACAACTATTTGAATAAACATTTATTTGACTAATTTGAAAACATCAGTTGAATAAAAAGTTATTTAATTAATTTTTTTCATAATTATTTGAATAAATTTAACTACGTAATAAATTTTATCACAATTAAAAACAGGCATATATTCATATATTTTAAATAATAGTTATCATTATATTTGAAGTTAAGCGATTGTGAATCTTATTTTATTTAGTAAAATGTAAAAATATTTTTCAATAGAAAAAATTTAAGAATTTTACATGTTTTTTAAATAGTATTTTAATAATAATTTAATAATATTATAATATGAATATTATTTAATGATAGTATTTCGTATCAATTACAACAAATATAAGTAGTAGTAATTAATAATAACAAAAATGTAAATAAAATATTGTTTGATTTCAGTTTATGTTTAATCATATAAAATAACTGATAATTATTCAAATATCTATGTTTGAAATTTAGTCAAATAAAAATCTATTAAAATAATTATTTAAAAAAATTATTTGAATAATTTTTTGTTTAAATTATATAGTTTTCAAATCAGTTGAATGAATTTTGATTCAAATAATTGTCTAGATAGAATTTTGCCCTACACTGCTCATTAGGAGTGTTTTTCAGTGTTTCGATTTTACTTCTGATTAAAAAGTTGAGTGCAATATAATATATACCATTGTAGCAATATAGATACTAGATAAACCTAGTAATATTAATTATAACTAAATTGTTAATAAACAATTAAATAAAATATTTTTTTCATATTTACAGACTGCAATGTATGAAAATCATAAGGACATCGATTGTATTTTATATCCAGAAAAATATCCTAAGCCATATATATCAAAATTATATTTTGCTGCACTTGAGGTTAGTAGTATTATGCGTTTTATTTTTATGTACTAGATTTTCAATTGATATAATTTGTTGGTTAGAACCAGGGCCGTTCCGAAGTTAGTTATCATGGGAGATAGGGGGGGGGGGTGTCTAAAAAATGTGACTACAATTTATTACTGTAATAAAATGTTCTTATTGAGAATAAGAGTTAGATTGGCAAGAAGTAACCATTCCATGAAATTTTGTACTTAAAATATAGATTAGTAATGTTATAAAATTACAGTTATACTTATAAAGTTTTTAGATGAAGACAATTAAGTTACTATCTTAAGTATCACAAAATGGTAAACCAATTATTTTACCAACTATAATTTAGTCTTTTGATGATATTGTATTTTTGATAAGCCTAAAAGTATAAGATTATCATGATTATACTGTAAGTATTCATCTTGAAATTTTAGTTTTAGACAAGTTTCTCGGCTGATAGACATTATCCTAATTACTTATTTCTTTACTTAAAACATTATAATATGGTTATTAGCCGAAAATAAAATTTACAAACTATCTTAAGTATCAATCATACTTGAAATAATCAAACTAAAATAATATCCATGCTCAAAAAAAGTATTTATTCTGTGTGCTTGGCAAGGAATAAAATGAACATTGTGCCCAACTAATTCTGAAATCATAGGTTCAGACATTTAATAAGTTAATAATATTAATTACCTATACATAAGTTAAACGTTATAAATGTAAACTAATTAAAATTGTACATTAATTTCTATGATTTCTATATCAGATTTTGAATTTTAAGTATGTTTTTTTTTTAAGTAGATTTATTTATTTAAATATTCTTTTATGATTGGAACTTTCTTATTAATTATAAGTTCTAAAAAGTTTTCTCATTAACACAATCACATGGTGTCACTAGTAAATGGATCCATGTCACTAATGCATATAAATTAATATTTTTACTTTGATTTTTACTGCATATAAATAAAATAAATTATATATTTCTTATCAACATGCCAACAAAATTACTTTGCTGTAAAGGTTATTTATATAAAGAGTTATGTGTAGATAGCAGTGTTGGGTAGTAACATAACAAAAGTAACGCGTTAAGTTACTTTGTTTGTAACGTGTTATGTAATTGCATTACAATTATTTTCAAATAACGAAAATGTAATGAAAATTACTTTTGATAAGTAATTTACACAGAATAACACGTTACAGTTTTAAATTATTTAGTACCTATTGTGAATTTTTAAAAAAAAAAACTTTATACCCGCGTTTTAACAAACTCTTCACAATATTCTGTTTTCAATGGTTTTGACGTGTCTAATATTAAGCCGTAAATTTTGAGAATAGTGAATTACATTTATTATTTAATTAAATTCCTCTAAATACTAAATTGTTAGGTACACGGATCGTATAAATACATAATTATGTATTTATGTTATTAACTAAACATCTTTTTCAAACTATACTATATTTTCTGTAGGTATTGAATGATAATTGCTTAACAATAAAAAAAAATTTGGAACGAGAAAGTAACATAGTTACTTTTATATTTGAAAAGTAAAGTAATTACATTACAATTTTATTTAAGTAACGAATAAAGTAACTTCATTAATTTTTAAAAGTAACTAACCCAACACTGGTAGAGAGTCAAAATATAGTTTGTATAACTTAATAATTTCCAATATTACAGTTTTTGGTCATCTTTTAACTATTACTTTTTGTTTTCAATAAACAGACAATTAACAATTTTTATATAACTTAATGATCTTTATTTATAATTTTCCAATAGTTTTTAATTATCAATAGCATTATAATATTAAGTTAGTCGACAAATATGATTCTTGAAAAAAAAAATAAGACCAATTTTATTTATTTAGAGGTGGTCAGCTAGAGTATTATAACTGTAAGTATTATTAAATATTTTATTTCAGGAATTTTTTCACCAAAATATTTATAATTTTGTGTTAAATATATTATTGTTATAATATCTTTTAATTAAATTTATTTTGTGTCTTAATCTTAATTTTGAAATCTGTATTTTTGGGGCTTAATATAAAAATACATTATATCTTAATTCAAATTTAGTTGAACAATTTCTGTTCATTTATATTTACTTGATGAAAAAGTGCTGTAGGGAAATCTGCTCATCATAAATTATATTATACACTAGAAACTATGTATATCGTTGTAAAACTGCTAGTGTAATAATAATAATAATAATAAATAAAATAAAATGTGGTTTTTCAGTTTATGATAAATTAGTATATTCTAGGTTTGTATTTTATACAATTTATACATTTTATCATATTTTATAATTTAGTTGTTTGGAGAGATGTTACTTACTGAATATTCAGATTTTGAAATGAAAGTATGGCATTTACTACACAATTGGCAAGAGTCTATTCAAGTACTAACCAGTGACATTTGTGATGGAACACATGTATTTTTTCATTATGCTGTTGGGTAATATATTTCATGTATATTTTATTTTAAGGTGTCAATAGAATATAAGTATTACTTTTGGAATATATTAAATTTTTAATGTGTTGTATAATAAATGTAAATAGTATATCATTGAATAACACTAATAAATATAAGATACATTAATATATATATTTCCAGGGATGTGTGCATAATTTGAAATAGTTTTTTTTTTTTTTTTATACGGTATATTTAAAATTATTTTATATATACCTAATTAATATTTAAGAATTGCAATAGATTACTTTTAAAGTATACTATCATCATTTCTATTCAATATATTCAAAGTTAAACGTTAATGATATATATTTTTTTTTTTTTTAGCTATTCGGCTTACATTATTTTAGATCCCAGATGGGAAACAGTTTCAAGAAATATTAAACTTGAACTTTCTTCAGTTATCAAATTCATATTGGAAATATTACATTATATTAAAGGTCATCTAGAGTCAATAAATTATTGTTATTTACTGCTTTCTATTATCAAAAACCCATGGGACCATCATTATTTGCCAAAATTACTTTATGGATCTCCTTGTGAAGAAGAAAGTAAGATTAAAATATTTAAAATTCAACAACTTTTAACAATAGAAAAATAATTAACCAATATTATATGTTTTTAGTTGCCAACTTTATCCAATTTGAAAAGAGTAATGTAATACTTGTGCGTTTAATTATACTTTTTAATCAAAAGTGTGAAGCTCAAGCTCTAAGACTATCATCTTTGATAACGCATTTAAAAGCTTTCGAACTAAGCAGTACATACTATTGTGAATATAATGATTTTCTAGAAATCAGAGATGTCTATTATGCATGCCTTCTAAAGTTAAATAAAAGAAAAGAACTTATTGATCATGTAAGTTATATATAAGTTGTATTTTACACTAGTTAATTGTATAATCTTAATATTAAATATATATTTATTTTATCCTATTTTAGTTATGCAGATTAACTCCAGAAAATGATGGTTTTATGTCAGTGGCTAGATATTGTCATTCAGGTGCAAAGCTTTTATTAAACCCTCGCGAAAAAAACTCATCAAGTATTAATGACACTTTGATTGAAGTATATGAAATGGGTGCCTGTATTGTGGTTTCTAAATGTCTTTTGAAAAGAAGAAATGCAGAATATTTTGGTATGATAATGAAGTGTTGGTGTAAATTTATGATAACATTAATGGAATCTGATTCGAAACGTGATATGTATTCTCGCATTAAAACTCTGATTCGAAAATATATTCAAATGGCAATTAGACCTCTTCATTTATATCAGTTTATTGATATAATAACTACAGAAGTAAGCCAACATTTTTAAAATATACCTAGAATAATTTTATAAACATAAGAAACTAAAAACCATTAAGATCACTATTTTATTTCTATTGATTACATAGATAAAGGAATTCCATATTATTTTAATTATGCTGTAACTGATTATTTTCAATTACAAATATTTATTATGAGTATAAAAATTTTAATTCCTTTATAATTTTTTTTGTTGAATATGATAGATTTATTAATTTTGAATTGTAATTATAATATAAACACATTCTTAAAGTTTTCACTGATTTTTAAAAACCATATTTTCTGTTTACAGTTTGATTCTAAATTGCCTCAAACATTGTACTTGGAAATGTATGTCCAAGCATTAGCCATCAACATAAATGAAAAAGAACGCCGTAAGCAGATTGGTGATAGCGATGGATCATTTGAATCTCTAAAAACGCTAGTCAATGGTTATTTGAAATTAGCCAATCTCCTTAAAGATATTGTAATTTTATCCCGAGAATGTGTTTTAACTGCATACTCTTTAATGCCTTCGAGAGATCTTTTCGATGTAGTGGAAACTTTAGCCTATAAGAGTGGCAAAGTTTCTGAAACTGCAGTGGATTTTGAATCAGATGACTTACATCTCATATGTAAAAACCGTACTAATAAGGTAAAAAAAGAACGCAAGACTCTTAATTCTATAAAAAGTATTGTAAAGAATAAACCTGAACCTGAAAATAAACCTGTTGATGAACCTGATGTTATAGCAAAATTTATGTCTGATTATGTTGAAAATGATTGTTATACTAAGATACATTCTGAGCTAAATAAATTACCTGAGCCACTATCACTAACCATGCAAGATAATTTAATTTCAGTTTTAAAGTTACCTCGATATGGAACCTTTAATTGGAATTTAGATTGGTCTAAACTGAGAAATATATGCAAAAATTATTTAGATAATTTGGAGTTAGTGCTTAAACGACATATAGTTAAGCATTCAGATTTGGAATTTATTAAAATTAATATTGAAAATTGTAATAATATAACAAAAAATACTATAAGAGAATTAACCAATGATAATGACTATTTCAGCAGTGGTATAGATATTAGTGATGGAGATTCTTTACCATCAGCTGTTTCATCAAGAACAATATTACCTCGTACTGAAAAATATGTAAAATGTCGTTCGCGTAAAAAAAAACCTCGTCCAAGAAAAAGGAAAGTTAATTCACGTAAACAATCAGCAAAAGCTAAATCATCAAATGCTATAGTATTAATTAAGTCAAAAGTTGAACAACAAGCTGGTATAAAAATTGAACAAAGCTTTGAATGTCAAAATAATTTAGAAGAAAATGATGACTCGACTATAAATTCCTTATTAAGTGATGACCTTCAATCTAAAAATTGTACTAGTGAAAATGGAGATAATTCAAATGACTTTATTTTGAAAGACAATGTTGAAGTTCATAATGGTGAACCAGATAAAAAATCTATCACTAAAAGTAAATCTAAACCTACAGAAAGAGTAACTCGTGAAAAAAGAATCATCAATAAAAATCAACATAAAGACTTTGATTATTCGTGGAATAGAAGAAAGCTTAACAAAAACAATGAGAAATTTGAAGACAGTAGTATTAATTCAATGAAAAACATTCATAATTTTGATCTCCCATCTCCCGATAGTGAACATTTAAATATGCTACATGAACGAATACCTCAACTTAGTTCATTAGATTTTATAAGGCCAATAAATACAGATCACATTGTTAATGTGGTACAAATTCAAGCTACATCAAAGACTTTGACTAATGTTTCACAAACTCAAACTGATCATGTTTCAAATCATCATTCTAATAATGAAATTGAAAAGAAAAGTAATGATAATCAAAATAACTCTCAATCATTGAGTGATTTTGTATCTGTGTACCAATCAAATACACTAAATAATAAAATTTCTACTCAAAACTCTGGAATGCCCCGTCAAGGTGAATGTAGTTTTACTGGAAGTGTATCTGTAAGTAATCAAAGAATAACAACTGATTCGATTACTAATGTCCACAATACTGGTCAGCTAGATACAAGTAAATCAATTGGAACACATGATGAGATCTCAAATCAAAATCAAATTAACTTGGATCATCGTCGTTGGAATGATATTCAATTACAAACCTCTGGGAAACAAGTACAATCCACAACTGAAAATGCTGTACATTTATCATCAAATGTGATTGTTCGTACTTCTGATATTAATAATCCTAGTCATGTAACTATAAATACAGGACAAATAACTAATGCAACAAAAAAGACTTCAGCATATAATAATAAAACTCGTGAACGATTTGATCTATCATTACCAGCATCAATATCTTCTGTATCAACCAATTGTAATCGTTCAACAAGTATACCAGTAGCCATGAATTCAAATAAATCATACTTCGATTTAAAAGTTAAACAAAATTCTCCTGTTCAAACATCAGTTGGGTTGCAAGTTGATTTTAATAACCAACAATCTGAAGGTTTGCTTAGTATAATGTCTTCAAATAACCAACTTTCCCAAACATGTACCAATATAATTGATAACTTAAATTCAAATAATCTGCCCATACTAAATGCTCAAATTATGAATTCAATAAATAGTAGAACTAGCACTTCTTCGATTGTTGACACTTCATTTATAAAAGAAAACAATTTGTTTGACAACTTGAAATCAAATATTTCCTTGGTAAATCCAGTCTCAAGTACACAGACTCAAACGTGTATTGGCTTACGGCCATCAAATGAAGTTTCAAATCCTAACTCTTCAGTGATATCATTAATGATTGCTTCAACACAAAGTCAGGTTATAAAAAAGAATGTTCATAATTCATCATACATATTCTCACAAAATCAAAGAATGCAAGTTCCTGATGTAAATCATACCTCTCAAACAAATCAATCTGATGAACAAAAGAAAATTGATAATCTAAAACTAATGAGTCAAACATTTACAGCTACATCAGAGGCAATTAAATTTGTTACTAATAGTTCAGAATCACAACGTATTATTCATAACACGGATAAAAATAATGCTCCAAATTTAGCAATTTTTCAAAATACCGCAGAATGTATTCCTAAATTAAGCCAAGAAAATGACCTTAAATCTAAATCGTTAAATAAAGTACGTGGAAATATGAAGACTTATGAAAGTAAAACCAGAGCTTTGAAACAAGCTAATATATCTGATATGTTTGTATTTGAAAAAGGAACATTGTATGCAGTTCAAGATGAAGTCATAAATCAAATAGAACCATCTAAGTTAGTCATCTCTCCAAAAAATAATATGACTAATGTAAAAATTCAAAACAAGCAAGTTAAAGAGTCTTTAGAAAAACTCAAACCTCCTCCCAATGCATCTCCAAATGTTACAATTACAGGCTCAATGTTACCAAGATTTCAACAAGTTTTCGGTAAAACAAAATTTCAAAGCGCATCTGTTATCAATGACACTTCTTCACTTAGTTCATCAAATGTAGCAGGTATTTCATCCTCAAATCCTGGACCAATTATTAATCGAACTATTTTATCAACTTCTCGTGTATATTCCTCTTCAAAAGGTGTACAGACAAATCATGATATTGACCCAATTTGTTCTAATGCTATGAACTGTTTATCACCAAAATTGACAGAAAATAAATATCAACATAGTGTTAATTTAACAAAATCTAATAATATTATGACACTTGAAAATAACAAAAATAATGTTATAATGAAGTGTAAATCAGTTTCTTCTATGAAAAATATTCCTCAAGTATCGGCATTATCTAGTCATAAACTTCTTACTAATAACATTGATAATAATATTGTTAAAAAAGAAGTCACTGGGTTACCTATTACAAAAGTTCCAACTGCATTTACTACAAGTTGTAATAACTCGGCCATTGCATCATCTAGTTCTAATTTGGTATACTCAAGTCCTATTTCAAATGATTCAAAAGCTAATAGTAGTGTTGAAAAATCTTTACATGGTGTAACTCATATACAAAGACAACTTAAAGTATCTCCTTCGATCATTCATACTGTGCTGCGTAAGCATCCAACGTGGCAGCAGAATTGTTTTCGTCAAGGCAAACAAATTACTGAAGTCCAGACAACTTCAACTGTTGAAAAGTTAATTTCTGCAAATATTGTTAAAACTACAATTGATTCTTTGACTAGTAAGATATCAATCAGTGCTAGTAAATCTAATGTTTGTGAACCAAATGTTAGCTCTTCAATGATGGAACAAGTGAGGGAATTTGAATCTGTTTTGGAAGAAGTTAGAAAAACTTCATTAATGAACGAACTGAGTACGGCCAATATGTTGCCACAAATAAATCATGAAATAATTCAAATCCATTCGCCTACAGAAAATGTTGACTTACTTAATACAGATAGTAACCAAACATTATTTCCTTTAAATAAAAAATCAAATATAAACCACGAAAGAGATCGTTGTTCATTTTCATTTATAAATCAATCATTAACAAATGTAAGTGATATGGCTACTGAAGAAAAAGTACCCATATCAGTACCACCCTCAATTATTTCAGTCCATAGTGTTACTCCTACACCAGCAGTAACATCACCTAGCAACAATATAGTATCGGTTATTCCAATTGATGGTTCAACGCAGTGCTCGAAGCAGATTGCTAACAAAGTAAAACCCGTTATTAAAACACCAGCTAGTTCTCCGTCTACTTCAACTGTTAAAGTTCCAGTTTTACAGAAACCCTTACCTAAATTGCAAGAAGACGAACAAACAACCCAAAGAATATACGCGATTCTTGATAAATATGCAGAACAACTTCGTAATTCACCTGAATTGAAAAATAAACCAGCACCGAGACGTAGAACAAACCCACCTACAAATCCAAGCCTGAATGTTAAACGTAAAAAGTCTAATCAATTAAATTTAAAGACTTGTTCTCAACAAACATCTTGTTCGTCATCTGGTATGGAAATGAGTCCTACTTCTGATATGCAAGCTATTGACAGTGAAGATAGTTCTAATGCAGTAAGCCATTTTTCACATATTATTAACTCACCTTCACAAATTTCAGATGATCAAACTACAGCAACAGTTATTTCAGAAACACCTTTAAATGAAAATGCATTAATTAATGTCAATGATGTTATTAAAAAAATTAATGTTGATGCTGAAATGAAGTCTAAAGTATCTCAATCTACTCAAATTGTTGTAAGTGGAGCATCTGGATCTTATTTATCCATACCTGAAGGTAGTACAGGAAATGTTAGACTTCTTGTTGCGGCAGGGAATAATCAAAAAATGTACAGACTACATTGCCCTGTCACTGGACCAGGTCCTGTACTATTTCATCAAATCACAACTAAAGACTCATGCTCAAACGATGTGAATATTTCTTCCAATATATTAGGCCAAAATGAATCCACTATTTTGTCAGCATTATCCACTGATGAAATACAAGTTAATAATAGTAGTCCTAGAAATGAAATTATACTTAATGCTTCACAAAACTCTACAATTTTTGATCATAAAATAAATAAACCTGACATTATTTTAGAATCAATGGAAAAAGCTCAAGTACTGGATAATAATGAAAAACAATTGCCATTTCCTGTTATGAAAAAAAATCAAGCATCTCAAAGTACATTTAGTGTCATTCATTCTCTTCCATGTAAACCAAAACTGGAACCACCTGATAATAGTGAGTTATTATCTGTAACTCAAGATAAAATTGTAGAAAATATTAAAAAAGAATATTGTGATAATGAACCAAACAATTTGAATATAAAACGGGAAATGATTGATAATTCTAACAACGACCTAGTTGTTTTCACTCAAGAAAAATTAAGTAAAATTCTTAAAGAAGAGCCACCTTTTAATCCACCTGAATCTTCAGAAAGTACTAGCATTCCTTTTGTGGATATTGAATATCCATCATTTCATTCACTTAAAGTAGAAGAAGTAACTAATACAGGTACATCTAGTATAATTGAAAAAAATTGCCAACAAAATATAACCAAGAAGACTGATGAAAAAAAAATAGAGATAACAAACACCTATCAGATTTCAGTTGACTGTTTGAGTGACAATGGTCAAAATAAAATAAAAGTCGAAGAAAATACAATAATGAAGCAAATAGTTCCATCTACTATTACTACAGAAGTTAAATCTAACACATTTAATCTTTCCAGTCCGAAAAAAGATGAAAATAGTAAATCTAACATTGCAATAAGTGATATTGCAGCTGCTTCAGCTGCTGAAATAATTTCGACTGCCAACCAAACTTCTAATGCCTGTAAGTAAAAATTATAATTAATAATTATTATTTATTTATAATTTTAGTCTTCAACACATTTTATACATATAGTTGTGGATCACATAAAATATTTTTGTACAAATTTTTTATTTTCAATATTCTAATCAAATAATAATTCTTTTATGTTCTATTAGTTATTTTTTAATTTGATAATATTCTAGGTTTTAAAGATAAATAAGTAATTTACGTTGAAAATTTTTCCGACTTTTTTGTAAAGTTATAAATATTCTATTTATACACTTTTAATTTAAATATGGTATATATGTATATTATACTCAAATGTATTAACTTTTAAGATTTTCATTAGTTCTAAGCATTTTCTATTTATGAAACATTTATTATCAAAAGCTTTTAAATTTCGTATTGTTTGGTTTTTAGATAAACATAAAGAAGAGCTATCTCCAAAACCTGTCAAAATAGAATGTGAATCAGAAAACGAAAATGAAAATACTTTAAGTAATACTGTATATAATATGTTAGATGATCGATCTGCTACTAATATGAACACAAAAATTGGATCATTGACATTTAGTTTAAAAAATGATAAGTCGTCAAAGAACTGGAATAATTGTTTATCTAGAATAATGCCTCCAGGAACTCAAAAATTATTAGAAGGTGAAAATTTGAAACAACTACAGGAATCATTTCAGCACACTATTGTAAAAACATTTAAAGATTTAAAAGTATTTGTATTTGAACAATGTAAAAAATTTGATCATAATGTTGAAACTCCTAAGGAATATGATTTATATGATGATATTGATGGTCTGGGTGTTGATAAACCAAGTACAAATGAATTGTTTCCAGAAGTGGCCATATTAAACGATTTAGATAAATCTGTGAGTCCTACACTGGGCTTGTTGCAAGCATCGACATCTAAATCAAATGATTCTAATATTTCACAAGGCAGACGTAAATCAGTCTTATCTCATACAACTATTTCCACAATGAGTAGTTCTGGCTTAGAACAAACGAGCAGTGTTTGTAAGAAAAATAAAACCAAAGTATCATTTCTAAAACAAGCTTTGTATAATGAAATGAACCAAGATTCCAATGATTGTGAAACCAAACTGTTCATAAATGGCACAAAGACTATTTTGGATTCAATTGAACAAATTGATTCATGTCCAGAATCACCTTCAAATACTACTGCTGCAGATTCAGAGACATGTATGTCTGAAGACAGTACCTCAACAATTAGTAGTGGAACCCCACACTACAATTTTCGCAAAAGTAAACGCAAAAATATTGAGGAAGATGGGTTTATTGAATCCCAAGTAATTAAGCGTATGTATAGAGGACGTACATCTGAAGACAATGAAGAAAAATCTGAACTTCTTAAACTTAATACTACAAAATTACAAACAGCTGAACTAAAATCAATTACTGAAAAAAGAGAAAATAGTAGAAGATTATCGAATCGCTTAAAAAACAATAATGGGAAGAATATTCAACATGTATCAAACAAATCACCACAAATGGGTAGTCCTGATAAAATGACAACAAGGACATCCCTTAGGAGAGTTTCAAGGAAATCTACTTAATTAGTGTCAGTAAAATTGTACAGCTATGTTATTTATTTAATGCTACTAAAAGTTACCATTACTCTGGCTGGAGGAGTACAATATCTAGCCCAACAATTATGAAAACAGGTAGTTATTACAGTTTTAATAATACATATAGTTACATTTAAAAAGAAATTCAAATAGTAAAATATAAGTTTCATTTGCCATTATTGAAACCATATTTGATTTACTTTATTTTCATTCATTTATTATAAATTTTAATATTCTGAATAACTATTGAAACTATAAACACAAATTTTAATACATAATATCTATTATCCTAAGTTATTTATCCATGTATATTCAATTAAGATAACATTCCCCTACTTATTAAATAATTGTTTAAATAAAATGAAATAATTTATATAAAAAAAAAAAAAAGCTATATATATATATATATATATATATATAATGTATTAATAATATAGTGGAATGTGTAATACATATTTCTATATTTTCTTTTAATATATTTCATTGTTAATGACATTGTATGTATAAATGGTTGATATTTTGTCTTGTATCGTATTTAATCATAGTTTGGAAAAATCATTATTTTTATTATGATGTAATAATGATTAATTCAGTTTCATAAATAAATGTATAATTAAAATTTGAGGTATTTTTTTGACGCAATATGATGAGAAAATTAATATTTAAAAATAATTGTAATTTGCTTTGATTTTTTGAAAATTAAGTAATATTAGTGTAGGTATAAAAAGTATAGTAAAAAAGGGTTTAAGTTACTTATATAATGTTAACTGTAAATTGTAAATCATCAATTTCTTGGGATTACAATCATAAATTTTTTGAAATTATTCAAGAAGTATATTAAGTTATTTATTTAATTATTTAAACTAAGTTAAAATAAGTATTTTTATGATGATTTGAAATTTCCACTAAATAATTGCCATGTTTTTTATAAATAATATGACTCTGAAACTTTAAATTACTAAATTATCATAGTATATATTAAAATATCTACTTATAACCTTTTCTTACTATACAATAAGCTTTACTAGAAAATTGTGCGTGTTAAGTATATTTTATTTGATAATAAATATTTAGATGATCAAATTACAAATATTTACTTAACCATATTTTCTGAGAAATAAGTATGGAATTTTAATCAGTTCATTTTACAGTTGAGAAAATTGTATTTAAAGTTCATTTATTAGTTTATTATTTTAATTATTTAAATTTTAAAAATTGGTCATTATAATATATATTAATTCTTAATACTTTGCATTTTTAATTTTTTATATTTTTGAGTGCAATTTTACATAATCTAATTCTCATAGGTTATATTATATGATGTTTTGTTTGAGTAAATATTCAAGGGGAATATATTTTGTTATCCTATTAAAATAATTATAATTTAAAATATGTTCAACCATGCTAGATACATTTATGTTAACATTAAAGTATAATGTGTTATTCTATACGGTATGCATAAATATGTTCTATTTTTGAGTATTGATATTTTAAATATATTTCCTTTCTTATTGATGTACCTAATTTGTTGTTTAAATATGTAATTCTTAATAATTATTTAGAAATACTGGTAAATATGTTTTAACAAATTATAATTAAACAGTCAATGCTTAATGAGTTAATTTTATTTATGTACATAAGCTTAGAAATATAACATGTTTTACTGTAAATTATGATAAATGTTGTTTTGTTTAATTTGTAAATCTGTTTGTAAAGATGACATTAGTGTTCTTTTATAATAGATAATTGTTTTGTTTAACTATTTATTTATATATATTAATTTTTGTTCTTGGAAAATTACCAAAGAAATTGAGTACATGATAATATTTATTGAAAAGTTAATAAATAAGTAACCAATTGTATAAAATATAATTTTTAAAAGTAAAATTTTGAGAAAATAATGTATTGTTCATGAAAAAGACTTAACTTAATTTATAATATAAATTATAATTATTTAAAGATAAATCCCTCGTCTTTCCAATTTGTATTGTTATTTTATTAATTGAATTTGTATAATATCTTAAGAACATCAACGAGTTGAACTACTTAATCTAAACAACATGAAATGTTATGTTATTAATTTGTAATTGGATCATATAACACTGAAATATTTAATTTATTTTGCTCTTACACATTTTTTTTTTTTCAAATAGTGTTTAATATAGCCTTATTTTGTATAATTTATATTCGTATCCAAATATTTTTAATGATTAGAATCTTGTTTATTTTTTTTTTTTCATTTTGTATTGTTAATACAATAATTAGTAGTGAGATTTTATTTTCGGCCCCATTCCATTATATCATAGTATTAATTATTGTATAATGATGGGTCATTTATGATATTGAACCAATGTTATTTCTTTTTTTTTTAATAAATAAATAAATGACTTAGGGATTTTTACATATTATAAAAAAAATCTTATTTGCTTCAGTAGATAAGTATTGTGATAGTTTTAAGGATTTATTGACTGCTGTTTATGTTGAAACACAAGCTGGATTTTATTTAGTTTACTTTGTCTTTTGATTTCAATACACTAAATTTGATTTTGATTTTGAATTGTATTTTTGTTTTAAACTTTTTTTACTCCAATTTTTAAATACATAGAATAATATCCCATGTCATATTGCAACAATTTAACTAATAATGTTTTTCAGAATGAGAAACAAATGAATACATTTGTTAATTATTACAGAAACAAAATATTAGTCTTTAGTCTAATGTGCATGATATCAGTTTCCTATCATACTGAATATATATTGTTTCATATAGTATAGAAATCAAAATATACAGTACAATTTACTTATTACTTAAAAGTATTAATTTTGAGTATCCTATAATTGATTGAATAATTATAATACAATGTATGTTAATTGTTTGGCCAACATATTTGTATAGGTACATACTTCATAGAAATACAGTTTTTAAAATACACATTTAATTGTTTAAGGCTCGACTAAAGTAATTGACGATTGAAAAATGTTAAGCAATAAACCATGTAAGTGTAAACTTGAGATTCTCGTCATAGATATATACAGATAATTTATCAGAGAGGGGCAAATGAAATCAAATACTAAAATGTATATTATTACAAAAAAATGTATTCTTTTATATTATTATATTTTGTTTATTATTTAATAGAAACTAAATTATTCACGGATATTCCATAAGAAACCTTGTTATTAATAACTTTTATGAATTTTTCTTTTCTACTATTTTTGGCATGTATAAGCAGTAATTATTTAATTGGTCATCACTCTTCGTTAACCCAAGCCAACTAAGTCTTCACTCTACGTAAAATACTATGTACCCTTTCTGCTGTACTACTTGTAGCTGGTAATGACAGAAAAATCTACATGCTTATGAACTTTTTATAGTTTCATTGTAAAACATAAACATTACTGACCAGTTCTAAGATAGCTCTGTATTTGGCAATCATTGTTATTGTAATAATAAATTAAAAATCTGAGGTTGAGAAATAGAGATAAAGTCCATGTTTTATTGTTTCCGAATAATATGAATAATATTGTATATAATAATTTATGCTGAATATGCAACATCTCTTTCCTTAAAAACTATGCATGTTAGTTATTATAGCACTTAATTGTTATGTTAGTTAAGTATACAAATGAATGTTACACAATAAACAATATATATATTGAATTAATCGTAATCGTTAGAAAAATAGAGCATTGAGGTGGTTTCCTCGATCTACTTGGTCTAGGTATTTCATTTAAGTCTACCTGATTTGGGTTTTGATCTAGGATTGTTTTAGTTGATTCAGAATCTATGTTAGTTGTGTTAATTGCGGGTGTTAATAAATTAGAATCTCTTTTTAGCGGTAATGATTTATCTGCTATTAATTGATCACAATGCCTTTTCCAAATATTTCCATTATTTAATTCGACCTCATTAGTGTTACTACTAATGCGATTGACTATCCTCCTTTTTTGCCATTTGTTGTCATAATCTCTATAATTTTTTGCTAAAACACTATCACCTAAATTGAAAGATGTTATTCTTTTCCCCCCATTATTTGTGATAGGTAGTTGTTCAAAAACTACTTCAGTGTTTGGCATTAATACATCCAATTGTAGTCAAGTAGATGTACCAAACATAAGCTGAGAAAGCGTTTCTCATGTTGTCGAATGCGGTGTACTACAATACATCAACAATATTTTATTTAATTGAGATTGTGCCGTCGAACACTGTTTAAAAAAAATTTTTATCATTTTAACTACTGACTCGGCGAAACCATTTGCTCCTGTTAAATGGCGTATGCCTAAGTTTTTTCAATATAATTATTGAAATTCATGACCTATAAAAAATTTTGCGCCATCAGTGATAATTGTTCTTGGAATAATGGAATACCAAAACGTGCTATGACCGGTGAAGCCCAAAAGCGCAAAACAAATTTGCGCTTTTGTACGTTACTACCTTAGTGGTGGTACCTATTACCAGCTCTAAAGTCAACTCCAATATAAAATCATGGAACTTATACATAGAAAAAAATATTTCAAGATTGGATTATTTAAAAAACTGTGGGCTTCAAATTTAATATTTAATATTAAGGTACTTAAATATTTATTTTTTTAGATTCTTAACGGAGTGATGGAATTTATTGGTTATACAATGATGTTTGTTTTTTTTATTTTTAACCAGTCAAATTTTTTTTATCAACAATTATAAAAAAAAAATGTAAAAAAAATCGAATATTTCAAATGCCTATAAGTAGCTTAAAAATCAATATAATATTTTTTAAAAAATATGACTTAAAAGGAAATGCTAATTTTAACAACTGGTAAAAAATTCAAGTCACTGTGACTTATACTTTTTGAATTATCGATAATATTTAAAATCGTCTGAAAATAAATCATTGTATTATGCAATTTCGTAAAAATTTAAATTTCAAACGGTCATACAATTTTTTTCTTTAAGTCCGATAGAAATTTTTTTATCGTTTTTTGAAAATAACTTATGGATAACTTAGTGTTAAAATTTTGAACCTTAAGTATAAACAGAAAAATTTTTATGAATTTTTAACTACAAAATATCATGTAAATTATCCCAGTGTTGACATATTTCATAAAAATTTGTATGGAACGATTTTCAATTTTTTTTTCGCAATAAGTTATAATTATAACAAACCTTGTATTAAATTTTCAAAAGTTTTTGGACAGTCATATATTTTTTATCGGTATAGCAAAAAAAAAAAACTTAGAAAAATCAAAAATTGTCTATAAATAAGTCAAAAATTTCAAAATACTTCGAAAACAAAATATTATCGTTTTAATATAATATCAAAATATTATCGTGCATTTAAACCATAAGGTACTCTTGTTGTTTACTGGGATGGCGCACTTACCCCCAATGCCCTCCCCTCTGGACCCGTCCTAGCCTACACAGTTAGAAAATATTTACGTGCCAAATGACCTTTTTATTTTTTTACTTATTAATAACCAATAATGTACCTATACATTTATTTTAGACGTAATTTTATATTTAATTTTATATTAAATCACTATAAAATGCAATTTATTACAAATTTTTATAATGGGGGAGATTTTCTGTCTTCGCGTACCACAGGTTGGAGAAGTGCGCTGCGCTAGTCTAGACGACATTCTAGGTGGCTAGTATTGAGATGTGTGAATATAACACAGGGTTATAATCACAATGTAATACTGCTAAATAACACGATATTGTTAATTTTGAAATACCGACCCGTGTTACTGAATTATAGCACCAAATGAATGTGATATGTTAATCATAATTTTAACACATATAAAATCTACGTGTTATCAATAATTATGAGTGTGTTATGATTTTATGAGAGTGTGATTAGTAATTATATTAATATTAAATGATAATTAATTTAATAAGCATTCGTTGCATTCATTGTTCTATTGTTTATTACATGACAATTTATATTAACATAATATACCTATTATATTAATACTATTTTATTACAATGGATGTAATCCTACTTGGAATCCATATCCAACAAATAAATCGGAGATTTATGTATAGTTATGTTTTTTAAATACCTAATTATTATTTATTAACTAGGTATTACAATTGAATATTAATAGGTAGTTACTTAACCATAATTGTTTTTTCAATTAGGCAACATAAAATCTCTCATATTTTCTTATTTTTTTTCAGTATTGTAAAAACTACTTTTGGAACTGTAGGTATTTAAATACAGTTACAAATACATCTATTAAAAAACAGTACCTATTTAAGAAACACACTTACTTGGCATATATTTAAATAGTAAAATGAAAAAAGTATTTAAATACATTTCATGTATTTGTATTTGTTCTTAAATACTTTTTCTTAAAAGTATTTTAAATGTATTTGAAATACTTTCTGAATGGATGTACTTATTTGTATCTGTATTTAAATACAATTTAAAAGTATTCTAAATACTATACATTTATTTTAAATATTTTCTGAATGGATGTATTTGTATCTGTATTTAAATACAATTTTAAAAGCATCGTTTACAAGACTGTCAAATAGATAATTAATTTAAAAATTATTCTAAATACTTTCTGAATGGATATATTTGTATCTGTATTTAAATACATTCACTCAAAATCTTTTAAAAACTGATTTGTTTATAAACCTCATTAATCTATTAATCTAATTATTTACCCAATTACTATCTATTACTATTACTAATACTATCTATTACCTATCTAATAAATAGCCTATCAACTATGGGTATAATTTATATAATTTTGTAAACGTTCTTAGTTTGTTGAAGAAATTATTTTCCAAAGTTTAAAGAATGATTCATTATTTGGGTATTTTCTATAGAAGATATCGGATCCACCCACATAGCATAATATAGGTTTAATAAAAGTCTTACAAATTAGTAATTAATTTTAAGTATGTGTATATTTTTAGGATACAAAAACTAATAAAACATAGGATTGATCCATTTGATCTTCCAGAAAATCAGTTTGTAATATTATTCAGATTAAACATAATTATACAATTATTTTATACTATGCTAATACATGTAAGACTTTAAACAAATTGTAATAGGAAAAAATATAATACAAACACTAAATACCCATCAAACAAATTGAATATACAATAATTTAAATACTAATTAGATATTACCATACTTTTACTTATCATGATGTATTTTGTACTTGTCTTATCGTTGAAATAAAATGAAATATAAATATTTTATGAATTTAATATTTATGATTTTATATTCACTGTTATCAGTTATAACTTATAACTTATAAATAGAACATAACGTTACACTAATGGCAATACCACGTATCTACATTTTCCCAATTGTTCAGGAGAGTGAAAAAATTGAATAAGTATTAAAATATATTATACACCTCATTTTTTTTAAGTTTAAATTTAAGTTATGATTTTTCAACAATATTTTTAATAAAATTCTTTAAATTTGGTTGTTGTTTAAAAGTTAGTGTAGTTACGTGGTATTTACTAAAGTTTTTGTAAGATACCTACGTGTTATTGAGCAGTACTTAAACCCTTTATAGGGTGAAGGGAAATTATTTCCCACCTTAGAAAAAAAAATCCTGTAGCTTGTGATCGTAGGGAAATAATTTCCCACTTATATCAAACGAATGTTCATCATTTTCTGTGTTTATTATTATTATATAGGCATTTTTACCCTAGCGCACTCTAGTAATGAGTTATTGAATTAAAACAATCTAGGTGGGAAATAATTTCCCACTGCCCACTCACAGTATCTGATTATTCTGAGTTATTTATAATTTTGTTTGAATTGAAATTTATTGTTGATGAAATCGTTTAATTTATCTGTAATCAGTATAATAAAAGCTTAGTTATTGTTCTTTATTTTAGTGTGATAATGAAATATCATATCATACCTCAAGTACTATTATTATTAGTTTTTCGTGAGACATTTTTCACATCAATTTTTTTTTTATTCAAACTTAAACGACTACAACAGAAGATTGATTGCTGTTAGGAACTCAAAGTATATATCAATTTAACAAATAAGTTTTAAGGAATCAATATATATATATACAGTAAGTATATTACATTTACCACAAACTTAATATTTTCACTTTATTGTGAATTTTTAATGAATAATTTGTTTAATTTTTACAATTGCAGATGGATTATAAACTTAAGGATCAAAATAAAATATATGAGTTATTTAATATAACTGATGATATGGCAATAGATTCAGACATTGGTGGAGATTCTGATGCTGATGATATTACACCAATTAGTTTACAAATTACATCCTCAGGTAGTAATATATAAAATTTTCAATATCAAATTGTGAATCTAAAATAAGCACTAGACAGATGCACTTTTTGTATGAAATATTATAGTTTTCATATATATTAGGCAAAAGAACAAGATCAAATATGCAAACATTTAATCAATGTGAAAATATTGATTTTCATAGACAATGTACTACTACTTTAAGCAAGTTATTTTTACATATTTTATTAATTTTATTATGTTTTATAAATAAATCCTAATATAATATATTATGTATATTATATAAAATATGTATTTATTGTATATTTATTTGTTTTATCTAAATATATATTTATAATAATAATAAAATTAATAAAAGTTGTGAATATGTATAATGAACTGTTATATTTTTTCTTAGTGAATGCCAGTATTTCTGATCAAGATGAACCATCTTCAAGTAGTTGTAATTCTATAACTAGAAGAAACTTATTCAAAGTTGTTGAGACAGCTTCAGATGTGTTAAATATGAATCTTTAGTTTTTACTTATTTATGTCATGCATATACATTAAACATAATTTAAAACTTATATTACAGATAAATGGGGTTAAAATTCTGAGTCAGGCGCAGATGATACGGATAAAGACAAAGATTATGAACCATATCCGGTATCAAATGAAATTAATATTAATTTGAGTGATGACAATGCTGATGATAGTTATACTGATTTGGATGAAAGAAATATTTCAAATGTAGGATCTACTAGTAATTATGTAGACAATGAATTGAAAAAAGATTCCAACCCTATTACATTTAATTTTACCAAAATTGGTAAACAACCTGAACATTCTTCAAAATTAAATGAAAAGTCCTATTAGTGATAATATTTTTAAATTAACTCCCGTAAAAATTTGGGAAAAAATATTTTCTACTCTCATTGATTTAATTGTTAGAAAATCAAATCTTTATGCTGAACAAAGCAATAATTTGTTAGGTACAACTCCTGAAGAAATAAAAGCAGTCATTGGAATACTTATAATTCTGGGTTTTCATTCATTACCAAGCATTCGTCATTATTGGTCTAATGATAAAAACTTTTTTTGTGATAGAGTTGCAAGTATTATGACTGTAAAAAGGTTTTTAAAGTTAGTCAGATTTTTGCACATAAATGATAATTCTAAAATGCCCCCTCGAGGTCCTGATTTTGATAAATTATTTAATGTTCGACCATTAATTTATTATTTACAAACAATGTATTCAAGTTTACAATGTCCATCTAGGCACTTATCAATTGATGAAAGAATGATTGCCTTCAAGGGTAGATCAGGGATGAAACAATACATGCCAATGAAGCTAATTAAAAGAGGTTTCAAAGTATGGGCATTAGCTGACTTTGCAAGTGGTTACCTTATTAATTTTGAAATATATACTGGTAAAAACAGTAATAATTTAACAGAATTTGGATTAGGAGAAAATGTTATACTAAATCTTTCCCAATATTTAGAAATGAAATTTCATTGTATTTATTTTGATAATTTTTTTACTAGTTTGCCACTTGCTAAAAAGTTATTAAATAATGATATATTCTCATGTGGGACTTTTCGAATAAATAAAAAATATTACCCAAAAGATTAAATGAAAAAAGGTTCACTTTATAAGCCTAGAAATATTGAATTTACTCAGTGTGATGATATCAGTATTTGTAGATGGAAGGACAGAGGTTCAAAACCAGTAACTGTAATTAGCAGTATGCATAATGCTTCCCACTCAGAAATTGTACAAAGAAAAAATTCTAGGGGTGAAAAGATTGGAGGGTAAAACTATTTTATTATGTATTAGATACATCTATAGTAAATTTGTTTTTGATGTATAAAAAAAGCTGCAATCGTCATAAGACAAAATATAAGAGTCATTTAGAGTTTAGATCTACATTAGCAAATGAACTCATATCAAATTATTCATCTCATAAGAGACCTACTATATCACCATCCTAAAAAAGATCAAAATCAAATGTGAAGTATACTCAACCTCCGAATCACATATTGTAACTAAAATTTTAACATATAGACGCTGTTTTAGATGTAGTACTAAAACCCACGACAAAAGATTTAATATAATGTGTGCAACTTGCAACAAAGTTCTATGCAAAGATTGTTTTGCTGAGTACCATAAAACTTAGTATTTTTATTGATTTTATTGGCCAATTATTACAGTTGATATTGTTTTTTTTTTTAAATAATTAATTTAATTTTTATTTTGAAGACTGAATTATCTAAGTCAAGTTAATCTCATAATTTTATATTGAAAAGTTGATTTTATTTATTTTTTATTATACTTTTATATAATGTGAAGTTTGAAATGTGTTAATTAAGATAATTCTTCAAAGGTTTTTATTTATGTTTTCATTATTATTTTTTGTTTGTTCAATTGTTATAATAAAGTATAAGGTTTACTTATATACTATCATAAGAATTTATTTTATTAGTTAAGAAGATTTGTATCTTCAGATGTCATAAATCCTAAAATACAATTAAATACCTATTTAACATGGCATATATACATTTGTTTGCATAAAAATAGTTAAAATTAAAAAAAATTATAGTATAGTATTAAGTGGGAAATTATTTCCCTCTGCCCATGATCCGTAACTACGACACTAAATGCTCAGAGGGAAATTGTTCCCCACCCTTTTTTTACCAATGCAAATAAAGTTACGAATTTTTTGACATTTTTTACGGTTACTTACATCTATTAAGAAAAAAATTTGAAAATTTGGTAGAAATCGTACGGTATATTTTTTTGTGCCCTATAAAGGGTTTTAAGTAATCACTTAAATCCAATTTGGAGGGTAAATAATTTATTTAAGGTTATTGTACAGAAAATAAATTTTGTGCGCAAGGAAATTACAAATATTTTGATACCAAAAACTCATTTTGTGTAAAATGTCAGTTACGTGGTTGCCATTAGTATAACGATAAGGGAACGTCGCGCGCGGCTTCACAATCATAAATTTATAAGCACGGTATAGATGGTAACTTGTATTCTATACCCATGGTATAACCTCAATCAAGAAAAATGTATACAACTTATAATGCGCACCATAATTTCAAAACACGCACCACTGAAATACCACATTTATATATCCCGAGTCGGTACTACTGTAAGGTGTTATTTATTTTATCACTGTGTAATGTAATGTGGTATCGTAGCGTTAATGGTCGATATTTAACACATCTCAATACTAGCAACCCTGATACGGTACCGGAGCTTATCGTTCCGTACCGTTTCGTTATGATTCTGTTTGGCCGCGCGAACAGCACTGTTGTGGCGCGTGATAGCGGCGGCACGACATGTAGATGATAAGTGAGCTGGGGACGCACTGCCCGCACTGGCACGTCCGTCACTGCTGATCGTACAATCGCGTGAATCGCGCCACAAGACCCGGATCCCCGTGCATTGCGCGTCGTCTCCCAGAAATCTTCGAATCGCCGTAGGTACGCGCGCTCGAGCTAAGAGGTACGCGCCCCGTTCGCCGCTACCGAATCGATCCCTTCCGAGTACTGCATGTCGCAGAAACGTCCCGTTTTTGATTGTTGAAAACTTTTCTCATCCGCACGTAATAGCTCTACAGTACGTACGTACGTACGTCTTCTTCGCCGCCGTCGCCCCCGCCGCCGTTTGTCCGAGAACCGTTTTCGATTAATCGTTGGTGATTACATGTGAACACCATGAGCAATCTGACCGTATTGGACCCGTCGTGGCTCGACTTGGAGAACATGACTCCAGACCGATGGCGCTCGCTCATCTACAACCGAATCGTTCAGCACCGAAACGTAAAACACCACCCCCAACTCGCCCGCCCCCGTTGGCGGCTGAGCTGTACGTTTTCATCAACCATCTTGTTTTGATTTTTACAGGTTTTTGTGGTCGAATTCAGGAACAAAGTGGTCAACGAGATTAACGAGTGCTTGGTTAATAGGAAGTCTGACGAGTCTCTGGAAAAGTTACATTGTGATCTTTTGAACAAAATTAACAAGTAAGGCGCACATAAGGTAGTGTGTGTGTGTGTGTGTGTGTGTGTTTTTGTGTGTGTGCGTGCGTGTGTGTTTCTTTTATATTCTGTTTTATTTAAGTTTGTCTTTACCGGCAACAACATAGAAATAATAAATTGAGAACTTTATTTGAAGGAGCAATATTGTCACACTCATACCTTAAGGTTGCTAAGCGATGCCGCGTTGAAGTAATTATTTCCCTTTCAAGCAACGGGTGTCACCTCATTTTTAGTTTGTTTGTGTCCACAATGTATTAATATTTTACATTTTATCTCCAATGCTCTACATTTGTATCAAAATCGTGTATTTTCAACAACAATCGTTGAAATGGTTTTGTTGTAGATAAATCGCGATTTTGTAGAAAATACAAAGATAGAAGAGAAGTATTACTTTAAAATCGCAGTCTAACAACAGTAAAACGTAAATTAGAGAATAATATAGTTATAGATTCAGTGTTTATTATTTTATATATGTTATTCATGTATAGTGAATTACAATCACAACACAATAATATCCACAATACTGTCCACTTGACACAGTTAATATTATTTCATATTTATATAATCATCAGTATATTTGTCACCTCTTAACAATAAAGAACTACACTCAAATTTTTTTTTTTATCACTTTGTATTTTCATAAAACAACACAAATAATTATCAATATATTGAAAATAAATCAAACATGAATAATTTTAATCGGATACAATGAAAACTCGGTAGCGGTGTCGTATGCTATCTACGCACTGAATGTTATCTACACATTGCTATTTACGTATAAATTATGTCATATTATTATATAAAAAAATCTTACTTTGTTTTAAACTAGAGCACTTCATAAATAAATGAAGATTGTCAATGAATGTTCTTAATTAAAGTTGAAAAGTATTTTTCATATCAATAAAAAATGTTTGACCATATTTGTTGTATTTATGGAGTGCTACCATTCTTCCTTAAGCTGCCTTTCCAGCAAATTAGTAGCACCATGCAATTTTATACCATATTTCACCTTTATATGTTGCCAATAACATTCTATAGTTTGAGTTTCAGCTCCTGTTTGTGGATCAATGAAATTATTTTTATAACATTCCTTGATAATGCCACTACACACTTCATTGCTAATATTATTGATTTTTTCACAACATTTTTATGTAGGTAAGACACTTTTTTGTTTTAAAAAATTCACACAAGTATCATCAGTATAAATAATATGTATATATAAATTACCAATTGAAGTCATTTTGAATGCAATACAAATGACAAACACATGTGAATAATTCACAGACACAACTAATTTGTATTTAGTAGACATTTGTAGATAGCATACGACACTAGTATTTAGTGTCACCATACGATACCGCTACTAAAAATTCTTTATAACGAATCTGAAAGAATTAAGATAAGGTTTGAAAAAATCAAAATTTTAATTATTTATGTATTAGGGTATGTATTATTATTTATCATGCACATCATTATTTTTACATTATATTATATTTATATCATCAATTATTATTAATTATATCATGAAACATAAAATATTGTTTCGTTATTGAGAGTGGCTAATACGCTTATAGAGAATTTATTGACTAATGGGTTATAAAGCAAACCAATCATTAATTATGTAATGTTTACGTTGTATAGAGTTTTTAATTGTAAAGAGTTTTCACTCTAATAGTACCTATTTCTCTAAAAAATAAATAAATTTCATCACTAACTGAAATGTTTTTACTATATTATCTAAAATTGTAATAAAAAAATTATTGATATCATAAAAAACTCTAGGTAAAAACATTGCTTAGTAACAAAAAAAAAATCACTTTCGTTACAAAAGTTATAAGATACTATGTCTCAATATCAAAACCCCTATTGCACATTTTTACTATAGTAAAACCATAGAACAATAGTATTTTTGTATGATGGTAGTATTCCATATAAAACTTTGCTGGACCAAAACTGTCCCGTGCGAAATTGGGTAACTCAGCTAATATATATATATATATTATTGAATCTCTTTTACCTGTTATCACGCTATAACTTGAGAATGCCTTTACTAATTTGGCTTATATTTTTTTTCACATGTTGGCAATAGTTTAAGGAAGTTTTTAAGACTTAATACATTATATGGTTCTAACCGAAAGGCGATATTATTTTAGTGGACTAAAGAAGAGCTAACCTAACCTTTTATATTATATGGTCAACATATAATATATTATTTGAAAAAATAAAAATATAATTAAATCTTACCTCATATTGTACTTAAAAATATATATATATTAATAAGTAATAACTAATAAATAATAAAAAATAAAATAAATGCTTAGCTTTGAATATTATTAAAATATATATTACAACTAGGTTCGAATTAAAAATTCATCATCAAGTAAAATCACTATATATTACAGAAATAGTTCTCAACCTGGGGCGCAACCCTTGGGAAGCTTGAAATTTTTTTAAAAATACACAAAACATGAAAATTAAAACATTTTATTTATAACTATCCAGTAACCAACATTTTATAATGGTGAGTGGTACAATATTACGAAAAGGGGCATGGTTCTCAAAAGGTGGAAAACCCTTGTACTATAGCAATTTATATTATAGGATATAATATTTCATGGGTAAAAAATAATGATGTGATTAAGTATGAGAAAAATTGGTTGTTTTGTATAAAGATAATTTATTTTAATAGAGGTAGGTATTTAAAATTAATTTTCATTATGCATAGGTATGTTTAGAAATATAAATTCTTTGCTTAGTATTTATTATTACCTATCTAAAATGTATTGGTATAAGATATTATTATTACTTTTTTTATTGTTTGGGAGATTTGGGCATCATGGCCATTATATCTCAATGATTATTTCTTATGAAGACTCAATTACGTGTTTAGTTTGGGAGGGGGGTGGTAGCGGCATCTTCTCATCGGACGGATGTGCCGCCCGGATTCGAACCAACGACCGTACGATTACGCACAGCCGCCTTATACCGCTAGGCTATGACAGTACTTCGATATTATTTTTAAAATCGGTTTCTACAATTAAAACATAATTAAAATTATTATTTTGGATATTTAATATTTCTAAGTCTCTATTGATATCAAAGTTTATATTATGGTTATTTTCTAAAACATATCTAGCAAAATTTGAACTACGGACAGTCTTTTTTTAATTTTATTTCAGAAATGTGTTTTATCTTATTTTAAAATTTCTAATTGTCTCACCAATATAAAATGTATACAATTACATTTTAGTTTATATATTAACCATTATTTTCAAAAAAGGGGAATTTTTTATGAAGTTATATGTTTGATTAAATTATTGTTAGTCTTAATGCGACATATACAGTATTTTTATTATTGTTTACAATTTTAGTTAACATTTTTATTTTATAATTTTATGGATTTTTTTTATAGTATTTTCATTGTAATTATGTAATATCTAAAAAATGTTATTTATTATTTATTTATTTTCCAAGTTTAAATTGAATGTTTTTATTTATTTTGTTTAATTAGTAAACTGAATACTGTGCTTGTCTATTTGAACTTTTAAATAAATTGATAAATTGAAAGTATCATCAAAATACCTCTTATATGTTTTTATATATGAGTTGTATATTTTGCTGTTAATAATATTATTGGTTTTATAATTTTTCTTGAAAATTTCAGATAAAAAAAGTACTTACAGGTACCCATAACTAACTTCTTTCGGTGAATATAATTTATTATTATACTGGAATAGTTTTGATTAATAATTATATTTATTGATTGATTAATGTAATTAAGAAATTCAGTCCTGATTCTTTAATGTATTATTCAAAACAAAAATTTGCTTTAATTGTTCCTTAATGACGTAGCTATATACAATAGAACCTCGATTATCTGTCCCCCGATTAACCGTCTTTCTCAGTTAACCGTCAGACCATACTTATGCGTTGCAGTAAAATCTTATCGCCTTGTATATGAGTAGGTTATAATTGTTATAAATTATAATATAGTACCTATGTATGTACTTGTAAATAATAAAACCTTTTAATAAATTAAAAAATAATAATAATGTTACCAATAAGTAATAGTACCTAATTATATCAATATGTGTGTCATAATTACTAAAAAAAAAATAATAAATAATATGTATGAATGTTTAAATTTTTGTTGCTTGCTTAACAGTCTTTTCGATTATTTGTCAAAGCTCTGAACCCGATACCGATGGTTAATCGAGGTTCTACTGTATATTCAATATCATCAATATTCTACAGTACATAATTTATTGAGGACTTAAACTTTTTTTTATGCTTTACTGTCATATGCAATCTCACATACAATTATACAAATCTTCATACTCAAATCCTCCTTTGGCCTTAAAGCCTTATGTCCTTAAATATTTATAAGTGCTTATGTAATTTTACAAAAAAAAGGGGATTTTTTAATGGCATTATATCATAGTGTATTAAATACAAAATATTATAATGCTTTTTTCTGGTAAACAAATTATATACATAAACATTTCCCATATTATTATTTAAGAAATATAAGTTATTATCATTTACCATTCAAATTTTGTTAAACTGTAAAGATTATACTTGTTATTAATTATAATTTTTTTTTTTTTTTATAGAGAACAATTCGAGTTGGAATACCATAGATTTGTGGATGGTATTGTTACTGCTACTTTTGAATATGTGTGCCAGTTTATTATTAAAAATTCTCTTGATAATATTAAACACACACAGAGAGCTTTAGGTTTATTAAATTTTACTAGTAAGTATAATATTACCAATTGTTATGTTTATGTTCTATGGAAAATGCTTTTAAAGATTATTTTAGAAATGTTCAATTGGTACCACAATTTGTATAAATGTTTTAGTTTAATTTAATATTTACTCCATAAAAATTTAAATTGCTAACAAAAAAAAATGATTCTGAATTTTGATTTAGGCAGTAGTATTAAGAATGTATATGTATTCATAAGAATATTACATAATTCTAGTCTATTTTGGTTAATTATGTTTGTCAAAAGCAATGTTAATAAGAAATCTTTAATAGTCATTCATAGATTAGTTGCTACGTTGTAATATATTAAGACTAGTATATTATATGTATAAATTTATACTTATTTTCATATTTTTATTTAAATAAAATAATAGTATACATTTAAAAACGGTGTACTGCTTATTTAATTCAAATTATTAGCTTACAAATTTGCATGGTCTTCTTTGGAGAATAAATAAAAATAAAAAATTACACTATATAATATATATATATATATATATATATATATATATAATCAATTATTTAATACAAACAATTAAAATTTTACTGAATTATTATTAGTAAATATTTAACTGCAGAAAAAAATTTAATTCATTTGTATTATATATTTATTATATTTCATTAGGGCTGAGGATTTGTAACTCTAAAAAAGCTGTAAATATGTAAGCACTTATGAACTTAAAAATCCCATAATATGCACTTAAATATTTTTTTGGCATTTTTATTTCAAAGTATAAATAAAGTAAATATCATTTAAATCCTTAATGTCGTATTTATGATTATGATGTACCACATTAAATCGTTATCTATCTATTAATAAAATTAAATACATAAAATTAATATTATTGACTTATCGGTGATCCCCTGCAAGCGCTTCTAGGAAAAATATGTGCCCACGGACAGACAAAGACCATATTATATGACAAAAATTAAAAAGAAATATTTTTATTGTTTGAAATTAAAATTGATTTAAGTTAAATATGTCTCAAAAAGTATAAAATAGCATATAAAAGTGTAAAATATGCCCTAAAAACAAAAATGACTCAAAATATGAATTTTTTTTGCAAAAAAAATATCAAAACTAGCTCTATGAAAACATGAAACGTATTTTTTTGTAATCTGCTATTTTTGTGACTGTGCAAAACAAATATGCAAATGCTACAAGTCCTCTGCCCTATATATATATATATATCATTACACATTTTAAAGTACATTTATATTTATGCCCCTATACAACTTGTAACAGGAGGTTCAGATGATTTTATACGACATTTATTTTGTTTCTTTTTTAATGATATTGTATTTAAACATGTTATTGGATTTCCAATAAAAATATTGTAAGAATTAATTTATCTCTTATCAATATTCTATAAAATATTTAAAGTTGGATGAGTAAATTAATTTCATAAATTTTTATGCAACTTTATTTTACACAATATGTATGTATCTATATTTCAAGCCTTATAGCATTGCTTTGGTATAATTAATAATTGACTCAGTGACGTAAATTGGCTTCAATTTCTGCTGGTTCAGAGGAAAATTTTTATTTCTAACCCACCAATACTCCTTTGAAAATACCTGCCTAAAAAAAAATTTTTTTTAATAAATTAATAAATAAGTATTGAATAATTTTAATAGTATAAATGTTAATACTAGTAATTATTTTTTTTATTAAAAAGAATTATAACAAATTTTTATTATAAATTGAGTTGACATCCTCTTTCAAATTATATTGCATGCTAAATTACTTGACTTTTCTTTCCCCATTGTTGTATTAAGATTTATGCTTCTAATTTGTCTATATTGTCATATTTTAGGTTAAACATTCTATTAAATATTCTCAACTTTGTCTTCATGTTATATATGTCACTTACAATTTTTAATAGATTCTTAGATGGTTCTCTAGAGTCTAGATATTGATATTTCACTTAATCCATTTATTCCACTTATTTATTAGTATACAAAAAAATAATACTTCTTATAAAATGAATGTATACATTTGAAAATAAAAAATATAGATTTACAAATTTTTATGATTTCCTGGTGGTGCAAAAATTTAAATTTGCACCACTACTTTTCAAATGTAGTTAGTACACACCAAATTTACGTAACTAAATTTACTATACCTGTTACAACACCTGTTAGTATTTAACCTTCAAATAATTTTTTATAAGTACAAATAAAATTATATTAATTCTCATATTGTTCCTTTTAAGACTAAAATTAAATTTAAATTTCTACTTTGTTTTTAGTTTAGATATTTTTTGCAAAATTATTTTGCCATTAAATTATATTTTTATATTCTTCTTAGACTAGAAATATTACATTTGTGCTTATTATAGAAAATATTTAATTAGATCATATGTTTTAAACCCCTTAAATATACAGTGCTTAATTACTTATTATTTGTAAATTGTTTCAGATGATGGTGTAAATAAAGATAACTACAAAAGTCCAAGGGAGCTTGAATTGTCTAAACAGACACTAATTCTTTGTTCATCCGAATCAAATAATAATACAACTGATTTAAATAAAGTAATTCTTTCACATATTTTTAATAATAGTTCTCAAAATGAGTTAAATTGTTCGGAAATATTGGAAAAGGAAACTGATGACAATACCTCTATCAATAAAAAAGATGAGATTTATTTTCTTAATGATAAGCATGCGCAGATAATAAGCAACCAAGAACATCCAGTAGAATTGGAAACGACTGATGAACTAAACATAGGAAATAACTATATGGATGCACAGACAAGAAGCAATCAAGACCTTCCAATAGAATTAGAAATGACTGATCAATTAAACATAAGAAATAGTTATATTGATGTGCAGACTAGAAACAATCTAGATTTTCCAGTAGAATTAGAAACGACTGATGAATTAAACTTAAGAAATAATTGTATGGATGTACAGATAAGAAACAACCAAGATCTTCCAATAGAATTAGAAACAACTGATGAATTGAACAAGAAGAATAATGATACAGCTCATCCTTCAGTTGAAGTTTTGGATTCATTAGATGTCAATGATAAAGAAGAAGATGAGGCTTTAATATCATTAGTTTTTAAAATAAGTCAGAAAGATTTAAATTTTAATAGTTCTGATGATTTTGAAAATGAAAATATCCCTGATGAAAGTATTGGTGCTGAATTTCCAACCAGTAGCTCATTAGTATTCAAAAATGAGCTCAATCCTTTTGCTGAGGATGAATATCAAATTAATAATAGCTTAAGAATTTTAGAGAACTTGGTTAATATTGAACATGATAAATTGGAAGTTCAAAAACGCTTTCCTGTAAAACAAGAGTTTCAACAGAGTTCAAATGAGAAAAAACAGAGTGAAATATCTGATACAATAAATATTACAAAAAATAAAAATCGAAAGTCTAAGGAAAAAGTAATTGTAAAATCTGTGGAAAAAGATTTATTAGGTAGTATGAAACGTAAAATAAAACAACTGGTAGGTGAAAACAAACCCAAGAAAATGAAAAAACACGAGGTCAAAACATCCAAAAAAAGTGTAAACTTTACAAAAATCCAAAATGATATGAATAATTTATCATTAGGTGACTCAAGTAGTAATACTGCAATTCAAACTGACTACAATAATCTTTTAACTGAAAATAGTACTGCACATTCTATTATGTTAAAATTATCTGAAACTGTCACTAATAATACGCAAATCATAGAAACTCCTGTACAGTGTCCATTAGAACATTTGAGTGCAAAAAATAACATACTGAGTAAAGAATTACAAGTTCAACAATATACTGAAAATTGTACATTAAAAGTTAAAGAGTATACACTTTTTGCTAATAACTCTAATGTATTACCATTGATGACGTATCCTACTCCTTCTACTAGTAATTATAAGGACAAAAATATGGAGAATTCGTTTACTAAATCATCTAGCTGTTTAGGTTCAACAATGAAGACTGTAGACTACAAAAAATTATATGAAAAGGATTGTAAAAGCTTATTCAATCCTGATTTAATTATTAGATCAAGCCTTCCAAAAGATTCAATATTTAATCATTCCCAAAAGAAAGAAAACAATCTATTAAAAGTAAAAGATAATTATGCGTTAGATAAAAATCGTAAACCCCCCCCATCATTTAAAATACAACTCAAGAATCTCTCAGATAAGAAAAAGATGTCAAGAAAAAAGATTAGATATGAACAGAAATTAAAAAAGCTTAATACTTCATACAATGCAAAACTCATTACAGATGATACAACCAATTCTGTGGGCCAAACATTTTCAAGTACTATAGCTGAAAATGGGCACATCAAATTTAAGAGATTGAAGACTGAAAAAGATATTGATGTAAGTAAGATCAATGCTGGTATTAATGAAAATATTTCAAGAATTACAGAATCACCAGAAAATATAATTACTACAGAAAATCTAGATATGAATGTAAATAATACCTTGCCAAATACTGATATTTTGGAATATAATGTTTTGCCTGATTGGTTAAAAACCAAATGGATCTTTCATAAGATAAAATCTTCATATGTTGTAATAAACAAACATCCATAAGTTTAGTTTTCCTATCAATAATTAGATAAAGAATTATTTTTAGTAATATAAGAAAAACTATCGTTAAAAACAATATGAAATATTTTGGGACTCTCAATTATATTAAAAATGATAAAATGAATAGGTACATATTACATAATGCTGTTTATAACCAACATGCATTTTATTCTTTAATTGGGATTCATGTTTATAAGATTCTTTCCCTCGCAAAATGGTTTAAAATTTTCAATATACAATTCTATTATTTTTAGGTTGTTATTATATACACACATAGTATGTTTTTTTTTTTGCTATTTTTAATTTTAAATGACTTTAATTAAAAAAAATTCACACATTGCTATCCCATTTTGTTATATTTTTTTTATAATTTAAATTATGTGGTTGTCAATTTGTTTATATTATTTTATTTGTCTCCTATTTTTTTCAAATGTATTTCGTGTTTTAGTGATTTTAAGTAAATTATTTTTTCTTTTACATTTTTAAAATCATTGTAAAATTATTTTGTTGGTATTTTATTGATTTAGATTTTATTAAATTGTCAATAACAAGTACCCTGTATGAAAGTAACATTTACTATAAAAGTCCTTTTTATTTATATTATATCACATATATCAGATTTCAATTGTATGCAATGAATTAATTAAAAACATAAACAAATTTTATTACTTTCTCTTGAATACTCAGATGTAGAATAATCATAATGATACATCTATATTTCAATAATATAAATATACTAAAGGGAAATAAATTAAATTAATATTTTGGTACCAAATAATTGAACAATTAGATTTTAAATTTATGAATATTATTGATTTGAATACATTTTTATTTCAATTATTTTTGTATATTACTGTATTAGATTTTTTAAATGTTATTGATTTTAATTAGTGTCTTGGTAGAATACTAACTAATAAAAAAATATATACACAAATAAGTTTTTTAAAAGTATACAAAATACATATTTTTCATTATAATTACTGAAATAATTGGGATATTTTTTGTTTTTAATTTTTTTGAATTGCCATTATTTTTTTTGTTTTATGATTTATACAATTTTGATGTTTTCAACTATGATTTAACTGTTGTATAATATTAATATAGTTTTATTAAACAATTATATTTAGTTTTATTTTAATTAAGTCCATTACAATTGTAAGATTTATGTTGCTTGTGTTAACACTTTATACAGTTTTAAACGAAGTTAAATATTTTGTTAAAATTAAATCGTATTATGTAATTTGTAAAAATACATACTCTTTATTTACAACTACTCCACACTCATAATATTTTAAATATTTTATAACAAATTTATTTTTAAAATGTTTTTAACAGCAAAGTTTTTTTCATTTGTTCAAAAGCAGTAGGTATATGAGAGTATTAATATTATATGATATTAGATTAATATTAATGATAATATATAATATTATGATACGTATATGATATTATTATGATAGTGTTATGTGTTTTTCTGTCACTTATAAAGTACAAATATAAATATTACCTCTTAATTTCAGATCTAAAATTGTGTATTAATCTCAAAAAAAAAAGGCCTCACTTATTTATTTAGATAAATTGTTGACTCTTTCGTACTATAACCATTCATTTGACCCTCACTTGTTAGCTACCAATAAATAATTTGAGGCAATTAATTAGGCCTTTTTTTAAGAATTATCTGTCTTTATTAAATGTATGATAAAATTCTCTCAAATTGTAAATGTATGTTATTTAATTTAAATTTTGATTGTTTTTTTTTTTTTTTTGTAATGGGGTAACCTATTTATTTTAACATTGCATTGTATATTTGTATTAAATATGTTCGTGGAGGACGACTTAAATATTTTAAAAATGTATGATGGAATTTTGACAAAGGAAATTTAAAAAATGAAATGATCCACAATATCTATAGTTTAAAATTTTTTTGAAACCGAACTGTGTATTATATTTTATACATTAATTATTACAATTATAAACAAATGAAAATACTTAACTACACTATATTATAATCTATTATGTAATTGTAATTATACAAAATTGTGAATAAAAAATTAATATAGTTATTAAATTCTGAATATTATGTATGAATTATTAATATCTGTTGATATATTTATGAGTGTTTTTGTTTACTGTTTAGCTTGAACCTTAATCCTAGTGATTAATATTGCAACCCTATTTATACTATCTATTTATTAAATAACACAAAACAGTATTTTCTTTACACTGTGTTAAAGCGAAAGGCTTGTTCTTGTCTGGAGGATAGTTTAAATTTAAACTAACAATCAAAGTAATCAAACAGATATTGCTATTTTTCTCTTGCTATAATCCTTTACTTTAAAAATAGTCAATATATGTATTACTATTATTCATTTTGCTACTAAGATTCTAAACATTGTAATCATATTAAATGAGTAACCTCGTTTTATACAAACCACTTAACGTTTTACTATAGAAAATAAATAGTGGCGGTAATAAGGGAATTAAATTATTTTTAATCGATGCTTTGAGGTTTCACAAAATTAATGGTACCACTAACGCGTTGTGTAGGTTATCCTCGCCATGAATTAAGATACATTTTAGTTAAAAAAAGTGCCACTTTTAATGGTGATACACATAGTGACATCACACTTGATATTGTGTGAAACGATTCTTAGTTTGTTTATGCATACCATATAAACAATATGTCTTAAGCATTAGCAGAAAACTAATGTATGTCTAATGAAAACAAAAAATACTCTTAATCTTAAATAACAATGTTTTTATCTTACTGCTTTTTTTTTTCTGAGATACTGAATTTGGATACTAACACAATTTCAGTTTTTGAATATCGTGATCCAAACCTCTAAAGATCATATTTCAATATTGTATAGGCACTAGCCACTAGGTGCCCATAGGTATATATATATATATATATATATACATATATATATATATATATATATGTATATATATATATATATATATATATAGTACCTACATTATAATAATAATAACATAAATATAAATAAAATATATTACACTTTTTTTTTGTGTTTGAATCTAGGTCCGGATGAGGACTGCGTTAGCAATACTTTTGCCCGGCCCCCCTCGTTTATTGAGTTTACAACATTTTACTACAGTTTTACTTAAGTATCCCATTGATCACGCAATGTACAAGTTGAAGCCAGTTGGGAATTGGGATACGCGAAGAGTCGCGACCGCGGTACATTTCTTTTTCTAAATAATCATTATTCAAGGTAGATAATATAGAATACATGAATTTAATTTTTTCTGTGATAATATTATGTCTACTTTGATAATAATATTATACAGCTGCTTTGTTCTACAGTCTTATCGAGTCGCGTGATAGTGACATTATTCGAATAATAAAATGTTATCGCATTTTTGATAGCTTATGAAATTATCAAAACGTGATCGTTGAATAATATTGTTGGAAATGAATGAGTTTTCAACTCTAAAGTATTGATTTGCTAACGGTGAACGAAATTGCGGTTGCTAGGTTGCTTGTCGTCAACCCATCAAATCGGCAACAGTGATATTATGGAGGTGTAAGTAGTATGATCGACCGCCGGAAAACAACACACATTTAACTAACTGATATACTTGATTTAAAATTTTCCAGGAAAAATCCACAAGTAGCTGTACTTAGCAATCATGAGGTAGTAACAGTTCACTAAATCATAACCATTATGTATAATTTTTAATTAGTGTAAGTCAGCATTAGCGATGAATCTAAACATACGCGTTTTGATAATATCTAATGTATAGAAACGCATTGCTGTCTAAAGTCTAATGTTAACATAAGTTAAATGGCCGCTCATTAATTTTACCTGTTTGGTATCACAGTAGATTAAGCCTTAAAAGTCAATTATCTTAATCTTGCATACATTTTATTTGCAACCATGAAGGATAGAATGATGAAAGTGACAAGGAGGAGGTTGACAACATAGTTGAACTACCATAAAAAAAATGAGATTAAAGAGGCTCTAGATGTGTTGAGGAGACCTGTTCATTACTGTGATACTATTTTGATATACAGTACCTGTACGAGCTATATATTTCCAGAATAGTTGAAAAATAAATGAAAAATAAAGTAATAAATTTTTTTAAAACAAATCATAAATAATATGTATTATTTAGTTGTAATTATAATTAATTAAAATATTAAAACTGATCTCATTAAACTATTCAAGTTTTTAAAAAAAAGTTTAAAATTTAGGTAAGTTATTTAATAATATTTAATCATAATAGTAGCATAATAAATATAATGTCGTGTATGTATGACATATGTAATTAGTAAAGATTTTGCTAATTTTTTCCCACTTTGCTAATAAGATTCATTTGGCTCGAAGACTCACTAGTCTTATTATCGCTAGTCCCAATGTGAGTCTTATAAATGGCGTATACTGTATATCAATCATTTAGAGACGGGCATTCTATATAACTTTATAGTTTCAACTTTACCTCTGGTTTATAATAATGTCTTTAATGAGAGGTTTGAACTACTGAATTTGATTTCATGCTCTAATAGACAAAAGATATTATACTTCTAGGATATTAAATTAATATTATTTGGTTATTGAAAATATTTTTTTTAATTATTTAGCTAACCTAATTGGGTTTTTTTTAATACACTAAAAACTTAAAATTATTGATGTATTTGATGGTTGAAATTTAAATTTACCAAAATTTACTTTTTCAACAAATGCATTGAAGATAATTGTTTAGACTGTACAGCATTCACTTAGTAAACTTTACAATTTAGAGTCATATTATGTCGATAATAATTCATAATTTATTTCTCTATATTCTAATACCAAAAAACTGATACATGGCTTTAAGTAGTTTTAAGGTTTAGAATCTTGTTTGTTTGATTATAATGAAAAGTACCTACAATTTTTTTTGTTCTAGGTTTTTGATCTGATTAAAAAAACCCAAGAAGATACTAAAGTTCTTGGAGGCATGAACCATTCAACAATTTTATATGAGGTTTATAAAATAATTGTTACCTTAAAATGAATGATCGTTTTGTTATTATTTTTAATTTAAAATGCATAGGTTCATAAATATATGGAGAACAAACCATGTGCTTTTCAAAATGCAGATAAAATAAGAGCATTCTTAATTAAATTGAAAAGTATGCCAATTAGTTTATCAAAAAAGGAAAAGCTGATGTTAGTCAATGACCCACCAGACTCTGTTTTACAATTATCCTTGGTATGCATTTATTTCAATTATAAATAATATGACATAAGTAATTATTTAATTTTAAAAGTATTATATATAGAAATATCTGAAACAGTGCAATAAATTTATTATTTTTATTAAGTTTCTGTATAATTAAACATATTTTTAATTATATTTTCACATTCAAAAATAATTTATGGAAGTAGATGATACATAAATTTAATTTGAAACTTATTTTTTGGTAATTCATTTTTTCTTTGAGATTTAAAGTTTTATTTTCTTTATTTTTAATCGATAAGTTGTTTTTTCAGTTATTTAGTACCTTATTTTTAGCAGTGGAAAAAACATAAATATTTTTACTTTTATTCACCCAAATATATTCAATTTCAGTTTTTATTTTTAATTAAGCATTCAAACCAATTACTGACATTCATATATTATTTGAAATACATTACGTTGAATTTTTTCAATATTTAATATTAAAACATGATATTTTAGTTCTAACATATTTTTTAAGTGAACATACATGTTAGGTTAAGAAGAGTTTGTTCTGTAAATTAATTATTACTAGATATTTCAATAATTAATTTAAAATATTTTTAGAATTTTTTAATCATTTCTTTTTAAAGTTTATTTATTTATTTTCAAGGGTATCAAAGATTTCTATGATAGATTGACTGAAACTGAAACAGAAATGTTATTAAATGTTTCAAGACAATATTATGGTCAGATTGCAACTGGTGTCGTAATAGCTGAAGTTACTGAAAATAAAGAGAAAAAAGAATAAGATGACGCTAAATAAAAATTAATTAATGTAACTATTAATTAATTGATAAAACTTTTGTTTGTACACATACTTAAGCCATTTCTTAGTAAGATAGAGAACCTTGTATTGCACAATATTTTATGTCATATATTTTCTATACAATCATGTTTTATTTTAGATGAATGTGTTAATAATAAAAAAATATAAATCAAATACTTAATAGAATCAGATGTTTTATTAAAATGACAATAGTATTAACCTAACTTATCAAAAATATACCAAGTATAAGCTTGCCAAAACAGGTGTAAATAATAAAAAATTAGTATTAATAATATAAATATTTTATAAAACTTATAAATATTAATAATATCAATATAAATAAAATATTAAATTATAGTTTTTGAACTTGATTGGAGTAGGATTATATGATATGGGCAAATTTGTACGACTGGTACAAAAGTCATTATTAAATATTCTTATTGTGTCTGGTGCAGGCTCTAAATACTATTAAATTAATAAATATATAAAGTAATCTTAAAAATACAGTAGGTTAAAACATAGAATATAAAGTCAATGTTAAGATATTTTATTTTAGCCAGTGATTGATATTGCCTTTTCGTTGGCTTAAGCCAAGTCATCGGTCATGCATCCTTGCGAGGCTAGGGCGCACTGAAATTAGTGGTCATCTGATTGCTCTTCACCACCTTCACATAGTATGTCCAGTTCTTTCTGGTACCCTATTTCATCATGTTAGCTTTTGTTTTAGCTGCTCTTGCCCTTAACCTATTTAATGTCTTCCATATAATCTATTGTTGGTTTCCTAATGGTAAATGCTCAGCAGGCGGAACAGGTTTTTCACATTGTTATTTTAATCTAAATTATTAAATATTATCAAATGTTATATGTGTTTATACCTTATAATGATATTTTAAAACTTCAGGCTAGAATATTAATTTTATATCTTATTTAATATGATTTTATCAAGAATATTTATTTATATATTTAATAAGACATTGTTATTATTTTATTATTATCTACAAAACAGTTTAGTTTTTAGTTTTGGTTTTACATTTTTAAATAAAAATCAATTATTTGATTATGTTTGTTCTATTATAGTCCTTTCTTGTTGTGAATATGGAATATACTTCAATTAAAATATGTTATAAGTTTATAACTATATCATGCTCTCATATTATTCTTCTAATTTAATAAATATAAAGAACCAGATGGGCCTCGCTCTGCTGTTCAGTCGGGGGGTGGAGTGCACCTCGTTCATAAGATAAGTCATTACAATGGATTTGTTAAATTCGAATACAATGATAGGTATTATTGTATACGAAAAATAATTCTGAACGTAGATGATATATTAGTCTGGAATAAGTATATTATATAATGTATTATGTTTTATTCAAATTGAAATATTATGTTAATATTTGCTTTTCAAACGTTTATAAAAAATAATTTTGCATATGTATTTCAACAATTTTTGTATGACAGAAAAAGCAACTTCTGTGTTCATAATTATCTATTAAATTTTCAAGTATTTTGTCCCAGCCAATTTTTTTTTATCTCCAATTATATAAAATAATTAATATTCCAATTAATAATTAATAATATTCATTAATACTCCAATTAATATATTATAAAAAAAAAATTCTGAGTTTCTACGACTTATAATTTTTGAATAATGACAAATATTTAAAATCGTTTCAGTTAAATTGATATTTTTTAAAAAAAATATAAATTTAAATAGGTCATAAAAATTTTCACTGAAAGTCTGGTAGACATTTTTTTATAGTTATTTGAAGAGTAACTTATGGATTACTTTGTATTAATACTTTTAACCTTAAGTACAAATAGAAAAATTTTTATGAATTTCTAACTACAAAATAACTTCCAAATTAACGCGATTTCATACAAATTTTAACTTTATGGGCTTATAAAAAAAATTTGTGTGAAACGTTTTTCAATTTTTTTAATAGCGAAAAACTTATATGAACCTTGTATTACATTTTCAAGAGTTTTTGGAAAGCCAAATTTGTTTTATCGATATATTTCATTCAAAAAAAAAAAAACTTAGAAAAATTGAAAATTTATATTGTCTATAAATAGGTCAACAAATATCAAAATACTTTGAAAACTTAACCATGTATATATAGAAAATGCCAATATAAACATTTGGTTAAAATTTTAAGTATTTGCCTTTTTTGGTTTTTGAGTTAGAGCATTTTAAAAAAATGTATTTTGTCAAAATGTTTTTTCGTAATTTTTTTTATGGTTTTTTCGACGCTTTTGAAAAGTTTGATTTTTTACTTGCTCAAGTACCATATACATTCACTTTCCTTTCAGAAAATTTACTTTCTATGGAAATCGAAGGATTTTACTGCCCCAAAACGTGATGACAGACACAAAAATAACAAAGTTAAAACACACTTCATTGTAAAACCAATAGATTCTATCACTCCGTTCAGAATCTAAAATTTTAGTATTTCAAAAATACTACTACCTATATAAGCAAAATAAGATTTATCTGATCCGAAACTGATATGCTCAATACTCATGCTTGCTGCATATTAATATAATATTTAGTTACGTTAAAATATAATTACGGGATACAAATTCCATAAATGACAAATAAAAGTTTTAAGTGGTAAATTATTTGTATAAGTAATTTGCAGTTTTTTTTTATAAAAACTATGATTTAATATTTTTAAAAATGTGATACATGATTTGTCATATGATATATGTATATCACCTGTTATATTATTATAGATGTTCCAGGAAAAGTTATCTACTTGGAGTAATTGTTTATTTGCGGAAGTTAAAATAATTGATAACATTATATTTTCAAGATCTAAATTGTTTATTTTTTGTGATTTGAAAATAAAATTTTTGAAGAAGTTTGTTATTTCATTAAAATCATCGATGAGTATTTATATTTTACGATGATTCCTTATTATAAAAAATGTACATATGTATATTGCATAATTTTATTAAATCATATTAATACGCTTACATAAAAAGGTGTAATTTACCTAAAAACGCTAATACCTGACATAGTGTCTATAAACCATAGGTAAGACAATCGATTTAATAATTGAAAACATTTATTAAGCCTCCTTATTATCGTAATCAAAATATATGGTGAACATGACTATTTTAAGTGCATTATTGCCTATTGACAAATAAAATGATTTACGATTTGAAAAAATAATAGTCGTGCGTGCTCCAGTGAACTGCCGCCATGATTAAAATATATCCACAGTTTGTCTATATCGAAAATTTGTACGTAAATGGCTTTTGCCGGATGATTTATTGTTACATTCAAATGTACCGACACGACACACGACAAACTTCTGCATTATAGTGTTTCACACTTTTATCTCTTAGTTATATCATGTCCACTTATCTCCACTTATCTCTACGGTCTAGTGTCTATGCGTAAATACTTGACGAGTATTGCATGTAGGTACCTGGTACCTACATAAAGATTGTAATTGTACGGCATTGTTAATTTATCGACAACTTTACTCAATACACAAACAATTAAAGTGATTCGTTCAAATTACCTAACATACTCGGTTAAATGTTGTCAAAGTAGTGGGACACCACACTAAGAGGTTTCCAAAATTTGATGACTAGAAAAACTCCATTAAAAAATGGAAAATGTTAGCGATCTACTCTAAATTGTTAACACTTAAAAATGAAATAACTACAGAATTAGGTATATATATTTTATATTCTAATGATTTACATGACAAATGAAACAAAAATTAATTAAATACATAGGTATTCAAAAAAATTTCTTAATAATTATTGGAATCCAAATAAATATACATTCAAAAAGTATTCCGAATACTCCGAAAACATTGATACTGTATCTATGAAGATCCTCATAATGATCTACGTATAGTGGAGGGTAGTAAATTACTTTTTAATATCTGTAACATGGAATAACGCGATTGTCTTAAGCTTAAATGGTTTCAGAGTACTCAGTTTTATTATAAACTTTTATAAAATATTTTGTATGAAGTTTAAATATAAAGGAAAATAAGTGGAGACAAAGTCAACATAAAATAAATAATGAATAAATTCACTCAATAAATGTTTCAAGTGTGTTCGATACATTTTCACATTGTATTCAAGTAATGCGAAGAGCCAGGGAAACACTATTAAAATGTTGGTTCGATTGTAGTTGTTAGATTACCTACCTATTTGAAAGTCCGGACTCTATTCCTTAATACAATATTAACATTTCGATAAGATACGACAGAATATGGTTATAAATGAATTATGTAGATTAATTTCAAAACTCCAGAAACGTGGATTGCAGCTGATATTGTAATATATCTCTGGGTACTTCATAACCGTTACATATCTATATATATATACAAATATATATAAATTATGCATTGCATTGATATTACCTAGTTTTATCATAATGACATAATGCTTATTAATTACGTGTAAATTAGGCGCGAATTTAAACCTGGGCCTGTTTATGATCCTCGATTTATACAAATCGGTCGGTACAAGGACCTGTAAATACGTTTATGTTATTATTGTTGTGATAATCAATACGAACCAATCGAAAATCGTGTTACGGGTACATACACTTGACACGACATTTTATAAATATGTATTACTATCGTTCTCGGTCTAAAATGAGATTTTGAAGTGTCGAATTATCGCTCTAATTGTGCTATATAAATATAATCTTCATGCTTCATTTTTAATTTAATGACAATTTTGCTCAATAAATAGTAGTATCTCTGCGAGTAATAATTTTATTATAACTTTATATGGGAGCACTCGTCGATTCACAGGAACAAAATGTTTGCTGATTCACATTCTTAAAAATACGCTTAAACAATATAATCTTACCGAACGTTCTTCTGACACGCCGTTGCAACATCATTGTACATCTGCAACCAGACGGGAATCCTTGACCATGGGTAAGTTTTATACTAAGCTACCTATTCCCACTATAGATTATATCACAATATGATGCTTCAACTCATCGCTGTATTAATTTTGTTCTCATAAAAAATTATTAGAAAAAATAAATTATTTATGCAAAATTAAATGGGTTAGTATAATTGATCAGCATTTTGATGTCCCTCCATTAAATGTTAACGGTTGTGACGTTAAACCTTTAAATAATAATAAAAACAACACTAACTTGAAAAGCAACGTCTTAATATATTACCTATATTTGGATATTTTTAAACCTAAGTGGACTAAAATAATTCATCGGAAAAATACAATGATATGATATGCTCACGCGACAAAAGCAACTTTTTGTATCATATTATTACCTATATATATCGCATTATTAAAATTAATATGATATTCGTACTTGGTACTTTGTCACCACGTTTGTGTTCGTTAAAGTCCAAAACAATATCGGTTTTATATAATTAAATATTTATCATTTGAGTTATTGATATTATTGAGATACCATGGTACAGAGGCTGCGAATGACATTTCACTTTGGTTTTCCCTAAACGTTTTTATGGCATCATATTTTTATTTTATTTCATTTGCCCTTCATGAACGGACAAATAATAACAGTAAGCCAAATTCTATGTTATAGGAAAATAGGAAATGGGTAAAATATTATTGACTTTATTTTATTTTTTGATTATTGTATCTATTCGTATTTATATTTATATATATTATAGAAATGGTCAACTTGCGGTTCGCGCCTTTTTAACAACATTTACTTATTATTATTATGAATTTTAATCTTTTTGACACAATCAAAACAAAAGTATACTGAACTAATATGTAAATTGATATGTTTACTGACTATAAGCTATTCTAATTAATTAGATCAATTATAAAAATGATAAAATAATAAATATAAACATTTTAGCACTCTCATGTTGGCCGCCCCTAATAGGTACATAGGTACGCATATTTTTAAAGTTTTGAAAAACCATAGAATGCGTTTTATATATAAATTCATAGAAAAAAAGAATAATAAGTAGACTGCAGTCAAATCTACGTTTCATACAATAAATTATGATTATAATTTAACTAAATATGCATAATTATCCATTTAAAATCTCGAGACACATTTTCTGTAAATGTATTAAAACACAACAATAGATAAAGATTTAAATTTTCTAATCTTTTTTTATGAAGCCGGTATATAAGTGGTGTACACTCTTATACAATAATGAAAAATATATTATGTTATTATCTCTACGACATGCTGTAAAATGTCAATTTATATAAGTAAAGTTATGCATGAACTATAGATTTATTTTTATAAAATTCTCAAAGCTTATAATAATTGATAACTTAAATTAATTTCTAAATATTTCTAAATATTATCTGAAATGTTTGTAATGCATTTATAACCTTTTAAGTTTTATCACGAAGTTTCCGCACTCATTATTTGAGTTCTATTTGTTTAGTTATAATATTACATTTAACTCCAAAATATTTAATTCATCGTATTGGATAGTCCAATATCTGTATTTTTGTTTTTAAATAATATGTGCTACATATTTTATTATATTTTAATTCACGTTGTTTGTATAACGTTTTTATTTTTTTATTGAATGTATTTGCATTATTTTTTTCGCTAATCGTAATTCTTTATTAAACATTTCTATATGAAAATTATTACAACTGGTACGTACTGATTATCAGACAATATTTTAATTAAATCACAAAATATAAATACCATAGTACCATTGTTCATATTACAGGTGTTTTGAGTTTGGTATTATTTGTGTTATTTGCCAGCGGATCGTTTGCTATAAACCCTATAAATGTACCAAAATATGAGGATATAAAATCATTGGAGGAAGACGAGAATTTCTGGTTCAGTGGAAAGAACTGGGTCGTTTTAGTTGCCGGCTCGAGTGGATGGTACAATTTCAGACACCAGGTAACTGACAATTTACTTCAGACATTTAATTAAATATCAGTCAACTCTGCAGTGGTTGACATATGTATAAAAATAAATAAATATACAATATTCTATGTAAGCATTACATAGTATTTGGTACCTACATACGTCCAAGGAGTGTCAGAATTCATAAAAGTTTTGATATATCATAACTCATAAGTATATTATCATTATTTTACGTGTGCCAAATTATTTTAGATATTTTATCGTGGTAAGTTTAGTATTGTTCTGGACAAAATTAGATATCTATTTATAATATAAATTATTACTATGGCTTTAAACAAATAATATTATTAACATTTAACTTGGATTAATCAGTTTGTGTAGTATGAACAGCAAACAATGATGATTGGCTATAGGTACTTTATATTATAGGACAGGATCTTACAACAGACAAGTATAATAAAAACCAATCGTTAAATATTTTTAGGGATTACCTTATCTTTTAATTTTTAAGTGGACAAACTAATAGGATGAATATAAATTAGGATAAATATCTGAGTGGGTTGATAATATAAATAGCACCTTAATATTGATGATAATTATTTTATTGATTTTACAAATTACAGGTATCTATATGTTAATATGTTATAATATATGAGTTAAAAATAATATAATTTTTGTATTTTTATATTTTCAATAATGTATAATAATTAATAATAGTTTTATATAATTCGATTAAGCAATACACCTACAGTTAATTAATATATATATATATAGTGGATTAAATTTTAAAGGCGGATATATGTCATGCTTACCAAATAATTAGAGCAAATGGAATACCGGAAGACAATATTATAACGATGATGGTTGACGATATTGCATATCACCGACGGTAAATATTACTTACAAATTAAATGAAAATTATGAAACTACAACACACATTATATAATTATTGTATAAATCAGCAATGAAATACTGTGGATAATGGATGTCGGTCCGGATCCAGTTCGATATCTGTTTAAAATGATTAGACCTTTCGTATAAGAAATGTTTATTCAAATTTCATTTACGACCTTGCGATTTAACTTAAACGCTTTGTTAGACTGACAATTGGATAGCAATTAATAAATAGCAATCACAATAACTACTATTCAGAATTACTAAAATCCAATTTATAGTACTTACTAGATCCACTAACTTAATTATTTTGAAAAGTGTTTGTGGTCCATTAAATGCATTTTCATTAATTTGATTATACTGGTTAGGTATATATTAATCATTGCAATTGTTTTTGTGTTTCCTTTATAATATAAAACCAGAAATCCAACGCCAGGAAAAATTGTTAACCGTCCTGATGGCCCAAACGTATATGATGGAGTAGTAATCGACTATAAGGGAAAAGTAAGCTAATAATTATTATGAAATTATTCTAAGCTAATTAAAATTTAAGTATTTTAAAAAAAATACATGCTTTATTCTAACACAACTATAACAATAAAATATCAAATATTTCCTACTATTCCATTATTGGAAACAAAGTATTAATGTTTTGTAATTAAAAATTGAAATAATGAAATATTGAAATGCGGGAATTGTATTTTATACTGAAAATAAGTTTGTGTATTTTAATATTTAAAACATGGTAATTATCTTAAAAAGCAAGAGCAATATATCCGATAATGTTACTTTATTAGTTCAGGAAAATTGAAACGTTTTTATTATTATCATTATTTGTTTAATAAATTGTTTTTATTTTTGTAAATTTCAATATCAGTTCATCAGATTATTATTTCAGATTTTAGATTAAAAAGCAACAATTTTAAGTAGGATTATACTTTTTCTTGCAATTGGTAATCATTTAAACGTTTAATGTCACATCTGGGTAATAATATTCGACGTACCTAAGACATTTTGCAGACCGATTAATAATTGCTTTTTCTCGTGTATATGCCCAATAACTAAAAATAGGAATATAATGACTAAAATGTAATAACTAAAAATAATTCGAAATAAATCTCTCATGGTTAAGCCAATTAATTATTTATTCAATCTGCATGGATGTTAAATCATATTCATTGACAAATAGAAATCGTTTAGTAGTTATTATTTTATTACATACCTACATCAAAATGTTTTAATACTTCCACTTTATTTGTTAAAATATAAATTTTAGACTTAAATAAATAAAATATAATGTATTAAGTGATTATTTTGCCCCAATATAGGATGTAACCAGCAAAAATTTCCTAAATATTCTTAAAGGAAACAAAACCGGTATGCAGAATATTGGAAGCGGTAAAGTCATTGAAGGGTACGTAAATCAATATAATATTGTACTACCTAATTGTTATAATAATTGTTTAGCTTATAAAAAAATTCTGTGTAATCTAACTCTCCTATAGTTTTTCTTTTTGAAGTTTTTATAGAGCTAAGCTTCACAGTGTATTTCCCTTAACGCACTTACTTATTTGTAGATAGGCTTCAGTCCATCCTTAAAATATTATTTCACGACACGCCTACCAAAGTATAATTGATTGATAAAGCATACTCGTATATGGTTTTTGTTTATTGGCAATTGTGCCTAAATAGCGAAAAAAAATGTATAACACTATTACAGTACCTAGGTATCTCATATTCTCATTCGATTTAGTACAACTTATATATTATGTTTTATTGTTATTGCTGTATAAAATTATCGAATATATTTATCAAACATAATATTATAATAATATGACTCAAAACATTTTTTAATAACAAATTAAACATTAAAAAACTTATTTTTTATTAATATTATTTATATTTTTGTGAAATTGTTTGTGTACAGTGGACCTTACGATAAAGTTTTCATAAATTTTGTGGATCACGGTTCAAAAGGAATACTATCATTTCCGGATGATTATTTGTATGCCGACGAACTGAACCATGCATTTAAATACATGTTTAGTTCTTCAAGATATAGAAAGGTGATTTTTTATTATATTTATTGAATATTTTCAATTATAATTGATACTTAAAAATAGTAACTTTGGTTTAAAGATGTTGTTGTACATTGAAGCATGTAATTCGGGCTCTATGTTTGATGGAATACTCCAGGAAAATACAGATAGTATGTTAAAATATTTATTGTTGGATGATTTAATAATATGTAACATTAATCAAATTAAATTATTATTATTAACGAGACAAATATATGTGATGTATTCATGTATTGAGGTAAATTTTTCCGTTGAATATCTAAGTATAAATTATAATGTTTGTGGGTTATAAAATTTAATGTTAAGTTTCTTAAAATTAAAACTAAAACTGAAATACACTCACAAAATAGTTTTGGCTGTAACTGCATCCGGGCCGAGAGAAAGTTCGTATGCGTGCTATTGCGGATATGAATCATATCCATATAAAACATGTCTTGGCGATTTGTTCAGCGTGATGTGGATGGAAGATTTAGACGCAGTATGTTGTAATTGTTTCAGCGATAAAATAAAACAATAACCATATAGTAGTTTCAATTTTGTATGCTTACGATAATTAAGTAATACCATTACATTAATTTTATAGACATTATCCCAATTATCTGCAAGGAAAAGAACAGTTTTCAATGACTTTAAATCGGTGAGAACAAACGTTACCTATAGCAACGTGATGGTTTACGGTGATTTTAACACGGGCCACGAAAAACTCTCGGCGTTTATTGGGTATCAGAAACCTAACAACGAGTTGTCTACTAATTATTCAGCGTCGAGAGGGCATATGAAAAAAGTATATTTTCAAAATAAATCAATTGAATAGTTATGCGGGGACTCTGTGAAACTGCCTACTGAAGTTGGTTCATTATAATTTGTTTCTGTTCTTTAGACGCTAGTATCTAGTCGAAATGTTCACGAAAGTACATTACGTTATCAGATGTCAGACGAAAACCTATCGAATAATACGGCAAAAAGACTCGAATTGTCACTAGAATTACGTCACAATAATGAAGTGCGTACCTAGTAGAAATTAATTATAATAAAATAAATATTTATTTAAAAGGAGTATTAATTGTAGTTTAAACTTTTAATGAGCACATAGAATTAAAACATTAAAAGTACATTATTCTATATACAATATTATATAAGCTATAATATAGTATATATTTGTACTTATAACATGTACTATGTAAATAAAAGAAAATAGGTAAGTTAAAATGCTCTACATTCAATGAACGGGTGAATTTAAAATTTCGATTATTAATGATAATTATCGATTTTAAATAATCAAGTATAATAAAAATGACTCACATGACATATAATTTTAATCTTCCCTGCTTGGATCAATTTCTAAGTGGGTCGATACATTCAAATCTTAAACGTCAAAATCGTCTAAAAAATATAGTTTTTTCTTTAATATGTGGAGAAAATATAAACGTATTAACACGTTGTTTATAGCTATATAGTTCTGTGATATATTTTTATCTAATGCTTTAGATGAGACATATCATCGAAACTGTTTTCCGGAAAATTTATAAAATGGTCGTTAAGGCAAGACCAACTATACAAGAAGAGATCGGCGATTTTGACGAACCCAAACATTTGGATCTCACGTTGGACGTGTTCCCGTGCTACAGGAGTATTTTGAATAAAATCTCCAAAACCTGCTTTTCTTTACCCCGAGTACGTATAGTGAATAATTACATAAGTACCTATTATCCTTATAATGTAAACATACCATTTTATTTTGTGTAAGTACCTAACGTGTATATATTATTAATTACAGAATCCTTATTCATTGGATCGGTTACCAATTTTCGCTAATTTATGTATTGTCGACAAACAAATACACCAGATTGTCAACAATTTTGTCGATAAAGCATGCTCGGTCATTCCAAAGCATATTAACAACGTATTTTAAAGTCCTTGAAATTCGCGCCATTGATTATATTGCAAATCATTTTAATCACAGTAATTGTTGAACTGAAAATAGTACTATTGGTTTTATTAAAAAAAAAAATAAAACAAATAAAGTATTTTAATACGAATATTGGTTTTTATTACATTGAAAATGCTCGATTGAATTAGAATATTAAACAAAATATAATTGAATCGAATATCAACGGAAATAAAACGTAAATATACCTATGAAATGGTAAAAGACCTAAAATAGATCATACTTCCAGATATACATTATTGAAACTTTATTCCAAGTAGAGGTGAATGGGGATTGTATGGATCAAACGCAAGTTCATAGGGATGTCAGGAGCACCCTTTTCAATTAATTGTTAAATTTCTAAACATGTAAGTATTATCGTTACCAATACTTAAAATAGAACATCAAAAACTATTTAACTAAAAAAACATTAACTTTATTGGTAAATCATTAACATTTAAAAACTTATCACACTTTTTTTTGTATATTAAAAATAAATATAAATAAAATATTATTATTAAAATCTACGTATTTGGTGAAACTAGTGAGTTTGTTAAGTCTTTTTAAACTAATTTATGTATATATTTCTATAACATTAAGACTTCATAAGTTATAATATTATTATAATCACATATTATGACAAAAAATAAATAAATTTGATTATATGCAATTATTATTGCAATGTCGTATTATTGTAAATATATTTTTAACTAAATAACAATAAATATCATTTATAACATGAATAATGAATATAATATCAAAGCATAATATAGTTGTGTTTAACTTGCTAGTATGCTTACCGATTTATATAAGTGAGAATTTATCAGTGCCTCAACCCCGTTAAATGTTTAGATCCTATATTTTACGATATACCTAGTAAATAATAGTATCTACCTTCTTAATTCGATATTCATTGTATACTATAATAAGTGCATGTTCTACTACCTAGTCTTTATAGACTTAGAGTAGGTACTAAGTATGCATTAACTGTTTTTTGAGTAACATAAATTACACGCATAGATGTTAACATGTATTTTTTATATTTATTAAAATTAATTTGTGAATTTTGTGTTTTGAAGTGCAAATGATATAGGTAATTATATTGAAAAAAATCAATTACCATACCTATTAATTTATTATTTTAACTGTTACCACAAACCACAATGTTTTATAGAAGTGTGTCTAGGTTAGGACTTAAGATAGTTCAAATATTATTCTGTACCCTGTAATATCTTTTTAATTTTTAAGTAAATGTATAAATAAATCAACAACAGACTTGTATGTAATAAACTTATAAGTTATAACTACAAAAAATAACTATCACATCAGGGCAAAATACAAATTAGTTGTACACTTGTACTATAACAAAATAAAATAAATAAATATTCATCAGATCTTGGGCAGATATATGTAGGTACTACTTTCGCATATACTACGCCATCCCATAATTTTCTTAAATTAATTAAAAATAGAAAGAATTACAAATATTTTTAAGTTTTAAAATTTAATGTAAATCAAATGAATAGTAATACAATATAAATACAGGGTGATATGAAGTATAACCTTTTTACCTTTTATTTAAACACTGAATGGCATTACTTTACCTTACAATGAGTATAATGACTATATTGACATGTAATATGATATATATATAATATTAATATATAATATTATATTATAATATATTTAATATTTATTAGTTTATTATCTATTATTATAGATTAATCATTATAGCTAAAGCTATACATTTATAAATATAATTAGTATTATCCAGTATTAGTAAAAATCTTTAAGTTAACAATCAATAATAAATGTACAATATACTATTTGGGGCAATAAAACTGTTTGAGCATTTTATGTATTAAGTCGATTAAGTCGATCACTCATTTTTCTCAGTAAAATTTTCTTTAATGTTTTTTACCACGTTATAGACGTTTTATTATCACCAATTAATTGCCAATAGTTAAGACAATAACTACTACTTGCCTAAAATATAATAATTAATATAAAATTTAATATTATATAACACAGGTAAATTTTTGCGAAATCATCTAAGTTTTATACTATATCCACATTTTTTTAAATTTTTTTTGTTTTTAAATGTATATTTTTACCACCTGTTACACATATTCTGAGAAATAAGTGTCGAAAGATAAGAATGATAGAATAAAGAAACCTTACATTGAAGGAACATTGACAGTTAGTAAAATACTATACATAAAGTTATATTCATACTGAACTAAAAATTCTAGTCATAAATATTTAATATTTATATGATGAACAGTAAATAATGCTTCATAGTTTTGTATCGTACTATCATAGACTTAGAAGATAAGATAAGAAATATATAATTAAATATATCTTTTAGTTTTAAAATAAACAAATGCTTATCTCATCGATTGCTTCATCTTAAATTTCGTTAATTACACGTACACCATGAATTACAATTAGTAAAAAAATTTATTTCGGTTCATCTAGAGGGAAATCAAAATTTTACGTAATTTTTATAACACTGTGTATACATTTAGATTTATAAATAGATATTACAACAACTAGTGTTTTGTGTCTAACACGAATATCGTTTAGAATGAAATTAATTATATTATAACAATTTGATTAAAAAAATGTAAATTTTAATAAAACAATTGTATTATTTAATATTATTAGGTAAGTCATGATTATTGAAAATTGCATTTGTATGCGTATTAGTATACTTACTACTTAATTAGAAGACATAGATTTACCGAAAAGAAATGTCAATTATAAAACGGGGTGGATAATATTGCATATAAGATATAACCCGTTATTATAATATCATATTTATATTTAACTATAATACATAACTTTAACGTACCTAACACGCTCTTACGTATTAGTCAAATATATTGTGAAAAGTAGTTTAGAGTACTGAAATGGATGAAGTATTTGAGTTATGTTTGCTAGTTGCATATATTATTAGGTTAAAAATTAATTAACGGTAATTCTTAAAGACAATATTATAATAATCTGAATACGTATTGTTATGTTTTAGGGAACAAATTTCTTTTTTCTGAAGACCAAGGATTAGAAGGAATTATTTTTTTTTTTTTAAGGAATGTTCAAAATACTGTATTGAGGTAAATACAAAACAAAACTAATTATCACAATAATAAATTTAATACAGTGGTACATGTAAAGTAAATCAATATACATGTTTAAATGAGGCCCAGTATTTAAATCCAACAAATTTTCACCATTCAGGACTTTCAGTAAATTTTTTTTTGGAAAATAACTCATACCTCACATTTTACAATGACATAAAAATCGAAACAATTGCAGTTATACTAAATAATTACAATAAAATATTTTACGACAAACAACCACAAAAATCTACTAATTTCTATATTTAGGCATCGAATCCCTAACAGAAAATCACCCTCGTCAATTAAAAAGACACTAGTGTTTAGAGATTTATTTAATTTCCTGACTATGTAATTAACTTTTATCAACCTCAGAGCCTTAGAGGATTCCATACTGTTGGGTCTCCCCTTTATGAACTTCTGCATATTGTTTATTTTATTTTTCTTTGTATAATTTCATCAAATTTATTTATTGTACTTATACAAACAAAAATTACAAATTATAAATACTTTATATTAAAAACACAAAAAATAAATAAAATAAGATAGAAGTGTACATTATTCTCCATTTCAGGAAATATATTGTATGTTATGATTGTTTTAAGTTTTTATTAGTTTTGTTCGTTGAAACTCTTGAGTTTCCAACTATTTAAAGCAAATAAGATCCGCATTCAGATGAAAACAAACAACGAGTTTTGTTTGAACTACATAAGCATCGTAGTAAATATGAATAATGTTTAATTAGCTTATCAATTCTGAGTTTAACATTGACAAGCAAAAATAAAATTCAAATGTTCAAAGAAAGTCCATAAATACCATGCACACAAAGATAATTCAGATTTTACTTACAAAAGCTAATAGTTATATTGATTAAAACATAAAACGATGTATTTCAGCAGTCGATAATGAAAGAAATGCTGTCTGAGAGTTCACTGTATTTCTTATAAATAATTAAAAACATGAATATTATAATTTATTCTTATTATAAAAAAATGTTTTAGAATTTTTGTAAAAATATTATAGCAATTTCATTATTAGATATATTACAACGGTTCGAATATTTGTAGTTTATTGTGGATTATATTTTAGAAACTAAGTTAAATATATCAGAAGTTGTTATTATAAGTTTTATTTTATATTTTATTATGATATAATGCTCAGATAAATAATAATTCTTTTTTTTAATAATTTCTAAATGACATTGATAAAAATGTACTGTTAAATATTTGTTAGTTAATTCTTTATGTAAATATTGTGTATTTTAATTTTAATATACCTAATGGTATACATAATTGGAATGTTCAATTTTTACTTAAGCTTTCATACATTTTTTTATTCGATTTCCTGGATAGCAATATATTTTTAAAAAAGTTTAACCACTTCTGATATATAACCCATATTTCTTTACTTCTTTCAAAAAAAAGTAAAAGTTTAAAAGTAAAAAAAAGTTTTATTTATGAATAGTAAGTAAGTTTGAAATTTGCACTTTGGTAAAATTTATTATTTTATTTTTCACTGACATGACGTATTATCAGAAAATATAACTAATTTTTTTTTGATATACCTATTCTTAAAAGCGTATTATAGGTGTTATTGTTACGTACCTAATGTGCTTCTATTTTTATTTTTACATAAAAATATAATCAATCAATCATACTGAACTACAACTGTATATTTATGTATTAACGTAACAATTAATATAATCATAATGTATCTACATTATTTATACCAACCAATATTATAGAAACACAATTTGCATTTCAATTTGTAATTTGTATTTGTTGTACCTTGTACCTTGTACTTGATGATAAGAAACACTAATCCATGTCGTGAATTCATTATTGGTACTATAGAAGTATTGACGAACATCTTTGCGCTGTTTCATCAACTGCGTAAAATAACGAGTGTATTGATTTTAATCTTGAGATATTTCCGAGAATTATTACACAAGTAAATGGAAATACTCGCATTCTTGATATGAATCGCACAGCCTGTTGTTTGAAGTACTAATTAATATAACATGGTAAAGTTTTCATGAAATTTGTGCTTTTGTGGATCAATTTTATGGATGATTTTTGGGCCAAATAATGAAGTAAAACTTTATTTAATTCTACTTATATTATTTTTATTGGTTTAATTTTAATATTACCTATCTTCTCAATATGTACACGTATAAAAAGTGTAAATAAAACTAATAATGACGATTACATGCTATTTAATTTGCAGTTTTTATATACACTCGTAAGTTTGTTCTTATCGTTGTTACATTTAATTACTTTTGTCACAATATATTCGAGGAATTATTTTAGTAAAAACAAATATAATTGGTATTACTTATTTGTTATACTATAATAGTATGACTATAAAAATGAGTATGATAGCATAATATTTATTATTTACTATTTATTAATATGGAATATAGATGAGGAGGAAAACTGGCTTTTTGTCGCTTAGAGCTGTGCACACATACTCGTATAACAGGTACATATATCATAAATAAGAATATTTATCTTATTGCACTTATATTTAGACATAATAATATATATTTTGTAAGCCAAACAGGAGGTTTATTTTAATAAAAACACTGTGCTACACATTTGTAGTTATTTTTTTAATGATTAATTTATTAAATCAATTTTCTATAATTAAAACTTCAATTAAACATGAATGCAGTATTTATTTCAGACTTCCTATCCTGCATGAAAGAGGGTACATTTTTGAGGGGTATTCCATAGGTGTAAATAATGAAAGGAAGTAAAAATGCCATTTTAAGATTAATTTATCGGAATTTATTTTTTTTTTTTTGTGGGGATTATTCCTTTGAAATAAACACTGCATGAATCCATTTAAACGTATGATTAGATATACGATATTATGAATTAAATAATTTAGAGTGAAAAAAATTAAGCACTCTTTGTGTTTTCTCAAAAATTGGTCGTTTTACATAGAAATAATTTATTTTATTTGGAGCGATTTGAGTTTTTATCAGACATAGACATTATGTTAAAAAATAAAAAATAATAATCAAAGAATTTATATTTTTAGGACTATAATTATTAGTACATAGGTACCTAATGGCTATTATATTATGATTTGTCATTGATTTATAAGTTATTTGTTTGTTAGCTGGTTTGAACAAAATCAGTATAAAAATATGCGTAAACAAGGTAAACAAACAGTTAATTATTTTATCATTATTGAAGTATTTACAATTTATATATTATAAGCCACAGAATAAGTATAATGTATAAATGAAATAAATATTCATTTTTTTCACTCTAGTGGATTTTGAAAATCAAAGCTTATACAAATGAAGTTGACTTGAAGTACAAGGATAAGTTTTATAATAAGTATTATGAACGAACAAAATTAAATAATAATATGGACGATGCAGGAGCAAAGTGGAACGTCGTCGTTACTCGATCAGTGGGCCATTTTGCGAGCTTGTCAGACAATACTACGTACCGTAGATAAGCATGCCGAAGAATGCGAACGGAGATCCTAAGAGTGTGAATGATGATTCATATATCGTCCTGGCCAGTAAAATAAAAAGTGGACGTCCGAGCGGAAATGTCTATCAAGTTACATGGATCATTTTATAATTATTTATTTATTTATTTAAAATTTAGCAATGGTAGTGATTTTGCCAATCTTGTGGACTTAAAACAATAGATTCTTCATATTTCAGATTTATTAACCTCAGCCGTCTTCGTCCTCTTTTTTCATTTCTTTTCCTTTCCATAATATTTGTAATAAATGTATTATATCTTATAAAGTATAATGTGTCCAAAAAAATTAGCTTTTTTTTATATTCATCGTTCTGATAATTTTTCTTGATTCGTCTACTATATTTAATACTACCACATTAGATTTCTAAGATTTATTTTCAATCCAAATGATCTTCATCATTTTCCTTCATGTCCACATTTCTAATGCTTCTATTTTCCTTTTGTCTGAATTCCAGGACTCACTACTATATAACACTGCACTACAAACATACATTTTTTTGAATAATAAATTTATCAAGAATTTTAGATGTTAGTTTAAGATAATTCAATTAACCTACATAATCATAAGCACATTAAAACGGGGTGATTTCGTGGAAGTGTTTCGTCGTCATTCTTATTAATTATTAATTTATTATTAACAAAATATTATTACAAGTCCTTTTTTCTTTGATTGTCTAGTACTCGACAAAATAGTAACACGGTATCTCGTTCTTCTAATGAGTTGCATAAATATTGGTATACTACTATGAAATAACTTAGTCTACTATCACTTTTTTAAAATTTAGATTGTACCTATACAATATTTTTTTCTTATTGATTAAACCTATACACTTGCCGCTTTCAGTAAAATTTTAAGTCACATACATTCTAAGACTAAATAGGTCTCTAAGTCTAACAACATAGGTAAGTAATCAAATTTTATTTCGTGAAAACATAAAACAATTTATAATTGATATGATAATTGATTTAGGTACAGATTGAGATATTCATGTGCATTTGAAATTCTCAGTAATTTTTTAATAGATTTTTGTTATTCAAAATGATAAATCTAACTCAATGTAATTCATCATCATCCCTTTATTAGCTGAAGGTTTGAAGATGGTATTCAATTTATCAGAAAATGCTGATAGTTGTGTCAAAAACAAGCTTAAAAAAATGGGTGGGCCTCGCTTTGCTGTACAGTTGGGGGTGGAGTGTACTTCGTTTATAGGATAGGTCATTATTACAATGGATTTGTTATTCGTATACAATGATAGATATCATTGTATACGAATAACGATTCTGAACGGAGTTAATATGTTTGTCTAAAATGTGTATAATATAATAATATAGTATTTTATATTTAAATTGAATTATAATGCAATTTCTTAATACTTGAAAATTTAACCATGTATAAAGAACACCAATATAAAGATTTGGTGAAAATTTCAAGTTATTGCGGTTTTTCGTTTTTGAGTTAGAGCATTTTAAAAAACCCGATATGATTTGTCAGTCTAGAATTTTATATATTATATTATATTTTACATGTAATTTTATGTCAATATTCCCTATTCAAACGCTTATAAAAAAAATTGTGACTATGGATTTTGATGATTTTTAAATGACAATAAAAACTACTTGTGCGGAATATTTTATTAAATGTTCAAGTATTTTGTAAAAGTCAATTATTTTTAATCACCGATTATAAAAAAAAAAATTTAAAAATTTGATTTTTTTAAATGCCTATAAGTGGCTTCAAAATCAATATAATATTTTGAAAAAATATGACATAAAGGAAATGCCTATCTTAACAACTTGTGAAAATTTCAAGTTTCTGCGACTTATACTTTTTGAATTATAACAAATATTTAAAATCGTTTGACCATAAATCGCTATTTTATGCAATTTCGTAAAAATTTAAATTTCAAACGGTCATAAAATTTTTTCCTTTTGGTCCGGTAGAAATTTTTTTATATATTTTTAAAGATTAGCTTATGGATAAACTAGTGTCAAAATTTTGAACTTTAAGTATAAACAGAAAAAATTTTATGAATTTTTATCTACAAAATAACTTGCAAATTATAGTGATTTTGACACATTTTATACAAATTTAAGCTTTATGAGCTTATAAAAAAATTTGAGTGAAACGATCACCGTTATTTTCTAGTGAAGCTAAGTTAAGCTTACTATAAACCTTGTATTAAATTTTTGAGAGTTTTTGGCCAGTCAATTAAATTTTATAGGTGTTTTAAAAAAAAAATTTACAAAAATTGAAAATTTAAATTGTCTATAAATAAGTCAAAATATGTCAAATTACTTTGAAAACTTAACCATATATAGAGAACACCAATATAAAGATTTGGTGAAAATTTGATATTGTTGCGGTTTTTCGTTTTTGAGTTAGAGCATTTTAAAAAAATGTAGTTTGTAAAAACGTGATTTTGCGTAAAATTTCCCGTTTTTTCGTAATTTTTCTACCGTTTTTTTCGATTTTTGCAAAAAGTATTAAAAAAGTTGGATTTTTAACTCGTCCAAGTACCATCTACATTCACTTTCCTTTCAAAAAAGTTGCCTTATAAGTAAATCGAAGCATTTTTACTGCAAAAAAGTTGTCGTCAGATACAAAAAAAAAAAATAACACACATCATTGTAAAATCAATAGATCCCATCAATCCGTTCAGAATCTAAAAATTGACATACAGAAACTTCGAAATACCAACGTTTCACTATATATGAAATCATATGCAGATATTTGCATCAAAATTGGTTCAATTATAAAATTAATGAATCTTTGGTTACTTGAAACTTTTTCCATCACTTATCCCCTATTGATAGTACAATAATTTTATAGACCACTAATATGCTATACGAATACATTTTTTTACACATATTATGATACTTCCGCCGGTTCTTTGCGCAAAATCGTTCGTACACGGAAGAAAACGTACTAGGTAGGTGTAATCTCAATAAACACCTGGGTCAGCTACGATGCGTACCAAATGCGATAGCAAAACAGATAATATTAATATAATTATCACAGTTCTTTCTAATAATTCTCATCTAACCTATATGAATTTAATTGATTCCTTGATGTATCGGAATTCAGAAGTTATTGACTCCATTAAGTAGTTTTCTAGAGAATTTAATTTAATAGCTGAAATAGCTCTATATATACTCAGCATTATACTGTGCATTTGTCCGATTAATATCAAGTAGTATTAATCAGATTGAAAGGGTCCAACGCAAATTGCTTAGTTTTGCCATTTGGGTACTTAAAATTGATCATTCTTCTCACGATTATGAGCCAATACTAATCAAATTAGGGCTGCCGTCGTCCCTATTAGATAAGCGTATTTATGCTAACTGAGCTTTCTTAAGAAAGTATATCATCCATGGCTGTTCAGATTTATTAGACCAAATAAATTTTAAAGTTCCATGTTTCCAATCTCATTCACCTTATCCTTTTTTTTGTACCAATATGCACCACCAACTATTTTCACGATGACGCGTATTATTAGTGAAGACCCGGTCAATTTTTAATTAAGTTAGTTAAGTTAATATTATCTTTTTTACATATGTTTTTTCTTTTGTTTGTATATATTATATACAAAATTATAATGTATTATAATTATTAAGTATTGTATATTTGTACGTTTATATATGTACATTTTTGTACTTGAACCATAGCTCGTTCTGTAATAAACATAAAAAAATAATATACAATTTAAACACGTTATAATAATATGTACTATATATTTATATTTTTTATGTTATCTATTTACTCGTATAACTTGTATGCATTTGTAAAATGGCGCATTGTGTAGGCAATTTAAAGGTATAGATACTTTTTCGTCAAATTCAGTGCCGCGAATACATTTGCCGACCATCAAAATTATTAATAAGACATAAACAGTAAATGTTTGAATTTAAGAAAGGAAGGTATTACAACTATATTAGTACCTATAATATTTTGGTGTAAGCTCAATGTTTTCCTAATACATAATAATGTTGTTGATAAAATAACAAGTGATTAACACAACAATAATAAAATGTACCTACGTATAGTTTTACTCATAATACATACTACCAAATACCTTATATAATAAATAATGAAATAACAATAGTGACGTGAAAAAAAGATTATTATAATATGAAACCTCTACCCATTATATTTTTGTGTTTCATGAGCATTATGTTTTAAATAGGAATTATTAATGTGGCAATTTAAATCGTATTATTTATGTTATTTTCAAACTACTCGTTTTTTTGAATACCTATATAAAAATTATATTTGTTTAGTTAATACTTAATAGTTATACATTCATCGTTTACATTTACATAATATAATGTACTATAAAAATAATTGTTTTCCAACTTTTTTATTCCATGCCTTCCTTATCAATTTTAATAAAAAAATTATATTTTTCGGTTTCATCTAAAAATATTAATATTGAAGTAAATCTATAGTCAACTTAACTTTCATCTTTTTTTCTTTTTTCAACATATTTCATGCACGTACGTGTAGATGGTATTTTAAGTACAGTACAAAAAACAAAACACTGGTAAATGAATAATGAACGTAAATAATAGAACAAAATAATATTAATGAGTTATTTGAACAGTTTAATAATAGTACGTAATGCTAACCTAACGCAGATAACGACCTGCATCAAAACCTTTTCTGTGCCTTTTCTGTTACCCACGGACTTTTACTTATTGTTAAGTATTTTCTATTTTGTTATATATTTATATTATACTATTATTTATTACTTATAAGTTATAATTGCCTATTGGTATACTTATTAATTATTCCTGATATAACATGCGAGTAGGACGGTATTTTAATCATTATAATTTATTATTGTGTTGTTATCGATGCGTGATAATAACAGTCCAAAGTAATATAACGATAACTTTTTCATCAAATATATTCCTCAAGAATTGTTTTTAATTTCCCTCTTGTTACGAAACACTGTTATACTCATATACTTAATATATACCGTAAGTTTTAATAAATGTAATAATTTATTTATATATAGTATACGAGTATACATTATACAATCATATAAATTCAATCTACAAACCATTTAATTAATGTGCTTTAATAGTAGTGCCAATCTAAAACCCTACGGACAATGTAGTACTAAATATGTGTTATTCGAAAGCAGTCCTTTATGTCTCATATAAAGTGTATTTTTATGTTGATTTTGTCGATTTTATGACAATTATTGTCTATTGCCACGGGGTGAGTGAAGTATTTTATTCCTGATATACATGTATAATGTATTAATGTAATACTTACTTATATGTATATATATATATATATTTCAAACAATTTATTATATAAACAACTTTAGTGCCATCGCGTGTTGTTATTACGCATCTATATAAGAAAATATACAGTGAGGAAAAATGTATGAACTTACAACGTAATTGATGTACACGTATAATAGAGAAAAGCATTATTCACGTCTTTTATTATTAACAGTGAATCCTATACACAGAAGTAGGTCTACATTGCCATTTTTATTGAAATATACGAGCAATCAATTTTTATGAACGTCTTTATGCACCATACATTTAACCATCAAACGACTAAACGAGACGGTTTTTTTCTAATTTAAAACAACATTATAGTGCTGTATTAAATCGTTTGTCTCCTTTTCTAGCTATGATCAGTAAAACTAGATACTACGTATTATTAGTATTGCATGTGACATGTGTACAGAGTTCTGTTCTGTTCAGTATAAATGTATAATATTGTCATAATGTTATTCATATTGTATATATATATAGTTTATAATATAGAGGGCGGACTTGAACGATTTGACAACTGATAATAAAATGTTACATTTTATTATTTTACATACTGAGTATTGTTATAAATTAAATATAATATTTGATTTAATTTTAATTGCGTTTAATTCTTCACCAAAATAAACCATAAATATTGTTTTTGTATTTAAATGAAAATGTCATAAAAATTAAAGGAATTTTTATTTATTTATTTTATCTATTCATATAAACGGACGTACGTCATTTAATATAATATAAGCATGAGTGCGGTAATAATAGTACATAGTGAGTAAGTGAAACAGAGCAAGATAACTTAAGATAATAAAAATAGAACTAAATTACAGTTATAATTGAAAAGTTACATATATAAATGAAGACAACCTTTTTAGTTTAATTACCTAGTTAATTTAGTTTTGAATCAAAAATTACACCTAGGTCCTAAAAGTTAACCTGTAGTTCAAAATTTGAATTAGAGATAGAATAATTATAATTGATAAGATTTTTGATTAAGCAGAAATGCATAAATTTGCAATTGTCCTAATAATGCAAGTGTCACATATTATAAAAAAGGTAAAACTTCCAAAAAATGGAATTCTTTCTCTATGAGGGCTTACGTTTAAATTATTTTCTTTTCGTCAAAAATGTAAATATGTATTACCTAAACATATGTATATGCCACTGAATCATTTAATTATAAGAACATTTTTTTTTTTTTTTAATCTTATTTTTATGAGTTATATGGTATAAAACTATGATCCTGAATAATAATCATAACTCATTATAGTGATCATAATCATTATAAATGTACTTATTTAGAAACAGGTATATATTAGATTAGGTACGTATCTACAATATTTCGATTAACTGTACCCAGGTACTAGGCAGAAGTAATTCCTTCTATCATCCATCGTGTATAGTTAGGGTCTTTCGTTCTGTTCATGGTTATGTGATTTGCAAACAAAACTTTGCAGGAGTAGAAGAGGAAAAAATCCAATTATTACGTTGCATGCGATGCCTACCATAAATACAGTGCGATAAGAAAAAGATAGTAACATGACGATATCACTCAACTTGTCGGAAAAAGTAACAATCGTGTATTTTCCACCCAATTTTCGTAAGTCAAAACTCTTGTCGAAAACTAAATACAGTTCATAGTCTCATTTCTCATAGGTAGTAGGTAAGATTGAAAAAAATAAATTGATACAAATGTGTCCAAAATCTACTCACGTTTACCATCGATACCGCCGTTCCGGATACAATATTACGCATGGCATGACACACTTACACGGACCTATATTATAACGATTTTACTTATAGTGACCAGGTATGAAAATGTAAAAAAAGTACATTTTGAAATTTTGCTCGTTTATCATAAAAAGAGAATTGAACAATTTCTATACTATTCTATCTATTTTGACTCAGAAATTGTCAATAGGTTATTGTCTCTAGCTATTTTTTTATCCACCTAATTAATATATAAATTTAAATTTATATTTATATTTTCAGTTATAAAACTAATTGTTCGAAATAATTAATTTATTGCAGTTTCGACTTATTAGGTTAGTGTCTTTATAAGTAAATCATTAGTAATTTAATACATTGAAAAATAAGAAATTATATATTTATATGTGTATATGTACCTAATTAATTAAAAATTAAACTTAAGAACACAAAACTCTATTAAAATGTTCCCTACAAATTTAATTTTATTAATATTCGTTTTAAGTTGAACCATAAAATATACTTAAATAAATATTCAAACTATCAAAAATCATAAACATGTATTCGTAATATTTTCAAAAAAAGAGTACAATTGTATTTACACTACCATTAAGGACAGTTGGACAATGCATCAAAAAAGAGTACTATCCTACGAAAAAGAGTACATGTGGTCACCATAGTTATAATATGTATGAGCATAGGTGCAACTAAGATTAAAATTCTAGGGGGCTACAGCCCTCTCCAAAACTTTAAACTAAAAATAACCTATGGGGTCCACTACCGTACCTATATATATATATATATATATTTATATGTAATACAAGAATGACATAGAAAAACCATTTCATAGTCTACTTTATTTATTTATTACAGTTTTAATAAAATAAATATTAAAATCAACGTGGAATATTTTGGGGGGAACTAAGCCCCCCTAGTTGCGCCACTGTGTGTGAGCCATTGTTTAGATATTATGCTCGAACCGTCGAATTTTTTACTATCGGCATGGGTAGACACACGCAATTGGGTTTGAAACATTTTGATTGGACTTGAAAACGAAAAAACTTGCTCCGGTCGTCCTGAAAGATGAGTGAAGGAAGAGAGGAGCTTAAGGTCGAATGACGTATATTGTGAAAGTCCGTTTTGAAGTGTGCGGCATTGATATTATATAATATTACAGCGATACACGGTGTCCAGGGTCCAGCATCACAATATATTAGTAATCATTATCATCGCGTGATGCCGATAATCATAATATTATTTTTGTTAACATCCGCACAGCGTCATAACCACAGGGCACAGACTACGAATATAAGACCTTATAAAATATATTTATCTTGATTTGTGGCACAGACTGGTAATTCTATACAGAGTTAAATAATGTTCGTATAATATATTTTCTGTGGTTGGCATAATAAGTCTGTGGTAGTAACTGTGATGGCGATTATTATGAATATTATAATGTATCGTTGAGTCGGCAGCGCCAGAAAGTGGGTCACATAACAGTGCAAATTACGAAATAATACTTGGCAAGTACGTAATAACAGTACGGGTGTAAGATGTCTATCGTGGAGAAAAACGGTTTTTGAGTGTCACTGGGCAGCGCACAATAATAGTTCAACGCGTAGAGAAACAACAAGGGACTGCGAGAACGTTATCACGGACGAACTTCGCCGCCGCGTTATCATAGTCGCGTTTTGACGGCGGCTACGGTTTGTGCGTGTGTGTGCGTGTGCATGTGTGTGTGCGTGTGCGTGTGTTGCGTGTGTGTGTGTGTTTCGTATGTTGGCGCGAGCCCACCCCCTCTCCACAGCCCACTCGTATCGGTACGCGCGGCGCAATTGCCATCGTCCGTGGGTGTGCGTGCGTGCGTGCCACCAGTAACTTCGCAGTTAGCAGTGCACGGTACGCTACGCGCATTATTCGTCGTTTCCGATTGTCCTCTGAGACAAAATCACGAAACACGGTTTCGCGGCGCCCAGCTTCTACCGACCGCTCGTCATTATCGCGCTCTCTTTCTATCACTTCTCTCACTCTCGCGCTTCGCTCGCAACAACTAATACGCACGCACGGGTCGCGTGCACACACACCCGCGGGGCCAGTCAACGGAGCAGCTCGCCATGACGTCGTACCCGGTCCGCTGTTGAGCACCGCGCACGTAAAACAGTGTTTTATATTATTATCCGCAGTCCGCCTCCGGAACGCAATTGCCGCCGTCGCCGTGTCCAGGAACGCGTTCGCTCATTGCAACCGGACGGCCGTTCGCCGCCACCATGGACGACCCAGAAGTACGTACCTATACCACATCCGTAAATCGTAATAGCGACGATGGGCGATCGTTTTTCGTCGTCGTTCGTTATTAGCTTACGCCTAACATTTTACAGTGTCTAAAAGCTACTACTACTAAAATATGCTTTAGACATTAAAAACTGTAAAATATGCAAAATAAAATTAAAGATTTAGATTCCTTTCATCATGAACATCCTACTTCTATCTGACTGCTATTTTATTACAATAATATGCTTTCAAAATAAATATGCAAAAGTTTCTAAGCCTAGTTTTTATGTTATTCCAAACAATATGTCTTTTATCTAATGTAATTCAACCAATGGTTCAGCGCCATCGGAACACTGATTGTTTGTCATTATTGCTGATATTCAATCAATATTTTTCCCTACACGTAATGCTGTTGATCAAAAGGAACTTAAGTTGTATAAAGGTCATTCTAGTTGAAATACTAAGTGCACTTCTTCTTTCTTTGATGTACATTGGCCTTAAGGTGTCTGTAACTCATCTGTTCATTATCCTCATCATTATTACTGGGTTAGGCCTAAAAGTTATAGTAGCTAATGAAAGCAAAATTTACACAGACAAATATGCATGGATATGCAAATATACAAAAATTATTCAAAATTCCTTTTGAATTTTTCATTGCTAATACACAATTAAGTCTTATGTATTGATTTTATGGGTTTGTTTTTAAACACTTAACAAAAATATACCAATATATATATATATATTTGATTTTTGAGTATGTGTTCAATGCTTTTGTTAATAGTCAAATAATTTAAAATTTTCTTTCAAATACTAATTATTATTTTTCATTTTATTTTATAGATTGCCATTAAATCTGATGAATCTCAATCTACAAGTAATGTATCTTATAATTTCAAAATTTAAACATTTAATACTTAATGCAATTTATTTATCTGTTTTTTTTTTTCTTGTTTTCAGTAGACAACATTGTTGTTGAAGTAGATACTTGTGAACTCCCTCCTGTTGATGAGAATACTAAAGACAAAGACTATGAACAAGCAGACGAAGTGGATGACGAAACTACTATGGAAGAAGAAGAAGCACTTCCAGAATTAGAGGACCCTTTAAGAGAAATACGATTTCTGGAAGAAGTAATACATTTTAATATACTAGAATTTATATTATTATATTTGTATATCACATAATTTTCAATTATTTTTAGTAGTAATTCGCCTGAATATTTATTTTTATATTTGTTTATAAAAGTATTAAATTCTTTCATAAACGTTTATTAAATAACAAAATATGTACATTTTATTTTCTGTATACAACTTTTACTTGTTTCTTCTATTTATCGACAAAAAACACTAAATTAGTAATGATTAATATTCAAATTAATGATAGTCAAATTATTTCTTAGTTTTAGAATTGATCTGTTTTTGAAAATTTATGCTCAAGAAATATATTATTTATCTTGTTTAAATATTTTGTAGGAAAGTAACATGCCTATTCATGAACTTATGGTTATGTATGGCTATTCAAACAATACTCCTGCAGAAACGAGTACTAAAAAGAAGAAAAAGAAGAAAAAGAAGAACTTATCACATACAAGCAAAGATAAAAAAAGAAAAGTAAAAAGTTATTTTATATAAAAAAAATATTTTCAATTTAATTAATAAAGTTATGTATTTTTTTAGAAAACGCTTTCAACTTCATCCGATGACATAGCTGGTAATATTTATTATTGTTATTATTATGATAACTATAAACTATATAAAGTGTGTAAAAGCTAATTGAAAACACTCAATAAATTTGCAACCAATTTGACATTTGAACAATTGGACATTTGAAACCAATAATCAAACTGTTTGGGGAATAAACATTTAGTGTGGTTTAATTGGTAGTAAATTGCTTGGTCCATTTTTTTATGATGTAACATTCAATGGAAGACGATATTTTAATTTTTTAATAAACGAATTACCAATGATGCATGATGATATTCCTTTAGCTAGTTTAGCTCAAAGAGAAAATATTATTTTTTAACACGACAGTGCTCCAGCACACAATGCTCACATAGTTCGCGAGTATTTAAACGCACAATTTCCAAATCGATGACTAGGAACTTACGGACACATTGAATGGCCACCACAAACACCTGATATTCCGCCACTAGATTTTTTTTTGCGGGGTCAGAGTCACTTAAAAACAATAGTGTATGCCGATCCTCCTATTAATCTTCAAAATTTAAAAGATAAAATAACAGCAGCATGCAATTAATTGACTGATGAACAAATGACTATTGTAACAAATAAAGAATTTATGCGGCGCGCTGAATCATGTTTTGTTCACGGTGGACAACAATTTGAACAATTTATATGTTAAAATAATAAATTAATAAATAAAATTAAGTAAGAATTGAATTTGTTATTAATTATTAATACATTCTAATAGATCCATTAAATATAATGATATAAACAGCATCTTATTAACGTTTTTTCTGCTATAAGTTATAACTCGTACACTAATTACAGTAAAAATTATTCAACAGTCAAGATAATAATTATGTGCAATTTTCAACTAAATAATTAGTTATGAAAATATGATAGATAAACAATCCTAGAATAATTATTTATAGAGTTACAGTTAAAACACTGTAAATCGCGTGTATTTTGCAGTTTTTTGGTTAAATTGACATAACTTGGTCAATTTTGGATTTAGAGAATTGGTTAAACTACCAAAATTCATTAAAAAATTAAACAATAAATAATTGGTGGTTTAAATAGGTGGTTACTATTTAAGAAAAAAAAGTTGTACTGTGCATGTGTGTCTAATTTAGTTAAAAAATTCAAAGACCATAAAAATGTGTATTTTTATGTCATAAAAATCTACCAACAAACAGAATTTAAATCGCAGGACTCTACGTAAATTTATTGAGTGCAATTAGCGTTTACACACTGTATATATTTTTAAAATTAATGTGTAATTTATTTTATAGATAAAAAAATGTTGGTGACCATGTTGATATAAATATTTATTAAACAATAATTAAGATCATTTTTTTTTTAAATTGATTGTATACTTTGTACCTATTTAAATATATATCACATTTTCAAAAATAAATTATTTTTAATTAAAATAAGTAATTTTTATAACATTTGGAGTTATTAGGTTTCTAAATATAAGAATATCTGTATCTAAATTATATTAGTTTTTTATTACTTGTTAATTTTCTAATACATTTTTATTTTTCAAATAACAGCTTTATTAATATAATAATATTGTCTGTTAAAATAAAGCTTATACCTACATATAAACCTTTCTAAAATATTATTTAAATAATTAAAACTATATTTAAAAGTACAATTTTTATTGATATTTTTTTTTTTTTTTTGAATATTATTAATTAATGATACTTAAATATTAATAATTTGTCTTAATAACTATATTTTATTATTTTTTACTTATAAATACATAGAAAAAAAATATTATTCATTTATAATTTATCTTTTTAGAGAAAAGAGCTAAATCAACTCACAGTCAAAAATTAATTGATAATTCTGTAGATGGAAGTACAGATTTAGGAGATTCATCTTCTAATAAAGAGCCTGGAGAAACACCAAAAGTAATTAATTATTTTATTAACTATTAATAAGAAGGTACATTCTAATTTTTATCCTTGTTGGAAAACACACAATTTTAATTTGGTATATCAAAAATAATAAATAATAGTATTCTTAAATTTATTGTGGACTTGAGATTTTTTATGCTATCAATTGAATTCAACTTACAAGTATTCAATTTTCCTTGTTTGTAAAAATTAATTTAAAATAATAAACAATTTTACTAAAGAAAAAAAAATAGAAATAAGTTAATGATTTTCTACATTAGATAATATTAATCTGAAATCTATACTGAGTTGTACTTAGAAATAATTTTGGGATCTAGGGTCTTTGAGTTAGTTAATGCAAAATACTACTTATAATTCCCTGCATATTTTTTGAGCACGACAAATTTAATTTGGTAATTGAAAACATATCTCATGATAGTTGAAAGGTTACATTAGATATATCACTAAAAAAAAAAAAAAAATGATGGTGACATTGGATTACTACCATTACTTAGTTAAACTTGTGATCATCATGAGAAACCAAAAGCGAAAAATTAAAATTTTTCTTTCTCCTGGTTCCTAGATAGCAAAAAGTGTTTTTAACTAAAAATTATTTGTATTATTATATCAAGCTGTAAAACTAAAATATTGTGGTTTGAATTTGATTTCATGTTTGTTTAGGAAAATGGAAGAGTAAAGCGTGATGGAGATGGTGATGATTCATCAAAGCTATTTGAGTTATACATAGCTGAACTTGGTGGGTTTTATTTATAATTATCTTGTGTATAATATTTACATTTTAATTGAAAGACAATTCTGCAGAAATAATAGCTATTTATTAATATTCATATCAGGATTTTTTTAAATTAATTCGTAATTTATTATTTATGACGATAGTATATTACTGGTATTGTTATTTTAATGAGTTTGAATTATTAAATTTTATTATTACCCATGTTAACCGTAGTTTTGTAAATATAATAATTAAGTTTGGTACAATACCATATATCTCTGCAAAATAATTTATGATTATGAGAATTATTGAAGAATTTGTTTATTCAAAAAAATTAACTATAACTTTTTAAAAAAAATTGTTTCTTTTTAGATCAAGTACAAAGTGAAGATGAAGATGAAGATTATAGACCTCATTGGGAGCTACATTGGAAGGTTAGAAAATAGCTGATAATTCTGACTTTATTAAACAATATAGTAATAAAGAATATTTGTATTTTAGAGTATTAACGTTGGATTGAATTTCCAAGCTTTAGTAACAGATGGTTTATCTGCATATGGAGATGTATTACCTTATGAAAACAGTGATGAACTGCTATGGGATCCAAATGTATTGGGCGAAGATTTAATTGAAGATTATTTGACAAAAATCCAGCAAGTTACCAAGGCTTTGAAACCTAAATCTAAAACTATTGGTGTTCGTGACAATGAAAAGGTAGTTGTTAGATTTCATAAGATATAAATCAAATGTCCATAGTATAATAAATAATAGATACTAAATCTATATAACAATAAGTTATAGGTATAGAATATTTATTTAAATATTTGGGTGTATTCAGTCTTAGACTATATTATTAGGTTTTATTTAAAAATTAGATTTTTATCTACAAAATGTTTATTTAAATCAATTATAGAATATATTAATAATAATATCTTGAAATATATGTATTTATAAACGCTGCATATTACTTGCACCTCAAATTTGTGCCTCGCTAAAAAAAGTTCTAAAGTAGCCTGCTTGTGTTTAATGGTAACTTTTTAGACAGCCCACTTGCATATTTAAATCATAAGCTTAGTATAAATTAAGTATTAAAAACTATTATATAATAGAATAGATTAATTACATATGATTCCATTTTATATGATTATAGTACATAACAATATTACATTGCATTTAATTAAATATAATTATACAAACCGTAATTATCGATAACTGTGTATATTGACAATTATCAACTATAACTATAATCAAATTAATTAAATGGATTTTAACTTCAATATAAAACCGGTAAACTATAAAATATTCTAAAATAATATAGTCTATAATTCTTTAAATGTTAAATACATGTGTACGAAAAATACTGTGATGTTCTGATTAATTACTTAATTAAGATAATGTTCGCTGAAATTTAAGTGAAACGTTTTGAGCATATAAAAATGGAACTTGTTTTCTCTGAATTTTTCATTTCTTTATATAAACAGTTTATTTGTTGGTATTTTTTTGCTTTATAGTCTTTTAGTTGTATTTATGTTATTCATTTCCACATAAGTTAATTTGAAATGATCTAATAAAGATATTGATTTATCACAAAATATGAAACTTTTGTTTGTACAGAATATACATTATACAATATATGTAGAGAAATTGAGATTAAACTATTGTGTTATATGAGTTTTATTTAATTACAGGCACTTTATTTGTTGGTTCAATGTGGCCATGATGTCGCTGAAGCTCTTAGAAGAATGTCATTAAATGTAGTACCATTGGAGAAATCATTAAGTGTGTGGTCAGAAGATGAAACTCTGAAATTTGAGATGGGCTTACTGGTAAATGGAAAAAATTTCCATGCCATACAAAAAGAAGTAAGTCCAAGATTCAACAAATTAATTTAACTCTGTTAGTCGAATGTAGAATGCTATTTAAAAGTTTTAATATTTTAACACCATATTTTAGAAATAAATAATAATTATTTTTTTAAATTATATAATTCAATGTGCCTAATTAATTTATACGCTCCAGCATATTATATAATGTCAAATCGTAGAATAGTTTTTACATATTACCAAAAGCATTTTTTTTTTTTACAAAATTAATAAAGTATACATTAAAAATATTTTCAAATAGGTTAAAACTAGATCAGTAGCAGAGCTTGTTCATTTTTATTATTTATGGAAAAAAAGTGAAAGATATGATCAATATGAACGAAAGAAATTTTCAATGCGTCCAGAAATAAAGTAAGATATATTTTATAATGAAAATAATCAACTAAAATATTATATTTATCTGAGTTTTATTTGTTTTGTAATATGGTATGTTAATAAAATGTCCTTTTCTCTCATTTTATTTAATTCAAGTAAAATATTTTATTTATCGCCTTGTTATAACAATAGTATCTCATTAGTTAGAATTTTTAAATTTATTAGAAATAAGTTATTATACCATTGATTAAACTATTATTAATACAATTGTATATAGTTCACCTGAATGTGATTTGGTCAATTTAATTTGATTGAAATGTATCTTCTTTTAATAATCTGTTAATTTAATTTATATTTTTATGAAAATTTATTTAAATCAAGCTTTCTATTTGTAGTATTTAACATTATTTGTATACTGTTGATTTCGTTAAAATAATTCAACATATTAATCCCAACAAGTATATAATTTTTTAAATAAATTTTACAAAATTAATATACAAGTACAATATAGGCATTAATAAAAATATATATGTTTATAGTATATTATATATACTATATATTTTGTACTTGCATCGTCAGTATATATACTAAAATTAGAACGATACAGAGAAGATAAGTATGGCCCCTGCGTAAGGATGACACGCAAAATCGTGAAGCGTTCCACATTTCAAAAAAAAAAAAAAATACTGTATTATAGTTGTTTTCATTTATTTCTAACTAATTATTTATTCAATGTTATACCTTTGGTGTATTATTATATAAATTTTAAGTATAAATTGTTGTATTTAAATATATTGACAATTAATATTATTTAAATTGTAGACAGTGGCAGCATTGGGATTCAGAGGAAGATCAAGACAGTGATTTTGACAATGTTTTCCATGAAAATAGCCTTGAAGATAGTGAAGATAGCTTGAACGCTGCAGAAAATAAAGCGCAGATGAAGTGTCTAATATATGCTGATCGTAAAAGACAAGTACGGAAAAAGGCTTCAAATAACGCTTGTAGTAATACTAATAGCACTAGTTCTAACACTAACCAACATTAATTAACACCAAGTGCACCCCTCAGACACACTCTTAAGTCATGAAATATTAATCTATAGCGTCTATTTTGCTTCCCTTTTCCAGATTGAGAATTTATAAATCATCCAAAAATTGTATTATACCGTCAAAACTTAATACAATGTAATAATTCTTCACAATTACATAGTGACTGAAACTTGGAAACCATTTGAGAAATCTGTATCCGCAGGTTAAGCATATAAAGTTCAAGTTACATTTGGAAATAAATTCTTCAAAAAAAGTCATTCTCAAAGTTAATTAACTTAAGTAATGCTTTAATTTCAGGATTATTGAACCAGGTTTGCATAATGTGTAATTTTGATCTAAGAACATAATTTATTAATATATATTTAGTAATTTTAATATTTATATGGGTATCAATTAAATAAGAATTAATAATAGTTAAGAGATATTATAAAATCCGGGTTTTCATCTCATGCATTGAGCTCAGCTAAATATAATTTATTGATTCAATACATTTATGATGAACAATTTATATATATATATACACAATATATACACTTTATTTAGGACATGAAAAGACTGAACTTAAATGGTTTATTTTTAAATGTATTAGTTTATTTTAAAACTATTCCATACAGCTTTGCAAAAAATATTTTCTTAAAATATTCTTAAACTATTTTAATATTGCTAAAATAAAAATTTATATTCATACTATTATCATTATAAAATAAATAATATATTCAATATATTTACAAGTTCCTTATAATTTTATTTAAATTATATATAGTCCATTAAAAGACTTCATTTTAATTTTATTAAAATCAAACGTGCACTTGTCCACCTAAAAATCATTTTTTATAATTGTTCATATCTCTTTTTCGTTGTTAACTTTAATTAACTGGATTAGTAGTATATATATATATTTTTTTTTAAGAAAATATTGAAATGTATTAATTGGGTATATTTGTTTTTGAAAACTAAAAATATTTTATTAAAAACTATGAATTTGCATATTATTTTAAAAAAATTAAATAAATTGTCATTAGTTATTATGTCTATTAAATCTTCACGTAAAATGTATAAATGTTTTATATTTATAGACATTTAAACTCAAGTTTTATTTATTGTTTTGCATTAATAAGATTAGTTTTTACTACAGTGTTTTAAATGAAATGTAAATTTAACAAATATCATTGAATATATTCCTATTTGAATTAAATAATGTTATTATTATTAGTTATAATTTTATAAACATTCCTTTAAATTAAATTTAATATTACTATTATAACAATGAAATTATTTAATATAATATGCTCTATTAAACTATTATATATTTAAAACAATAATTGCACTGTAGCCTCGCATGCATTAAATATCTTGCGGATCCAGAGTTTCACATGCACCGTTTTTCCACATGGTCAAAATAATAAGTGAGTCCAGATTTTAAAAATATTTTAAATGTCAAAAGTCTGTATGAGATGAAGCTGGTTTAAAATTATTTTTTAATATCAGTTTATAGGTTTTATAAAATTAACAATAAAAATGTATTACATGTGCAGACGGATTTTTACATACAAATTGTTTCTTTCAATAGTACTGAAAGTAGGACAATTAGAATACAACAGAAAAGTAATTTAGGATTTTTAAGTAAAAAATATTAACAGTAAGTATCAAAAACAAATTGGTAGAATTTTTATATTTTTTTTAAGTGTTAAACATAATTTCATAAAGTATTAAGTATAAAATATTATTTAAAAAAAAAAAATGTTTAGAGAATTATTATTTTAAAACAATTGTATAACCTACTTTATATTATGTTAACTGTAAAGTTATAAATTATTATATTTAATATTTTTGTTGGATGGTGATATAACCATTGTCTATTGATGGTGACACTTCGTTTAGATTACAGTAGCTTGGTAAATCATAATACCTATCTCAGATTATTTTTATTTTACTATAATAATTGATAAAATCTTATGTGTGGAGTTACGATGTTAAAAAAATCTTGTATGTGAAGTAAAGGTCATATTTTATAAAATGGCTACATTGCGTGCAGAGTAACGGTGCTCCCCAACAATTGACTGACCTTTTTAATTGGCCTAAAATATTAATTATACATTTTTTTTTTTTTTTAAATAACATTAAATTTTATTTGTTTATTGATAGTAAACCAACAATTAAATGCGATATGTAATTAATAATATAATATTTTGCTTTGTGATAAATTAATCACCATTATAATGATTGCATTTCAATGGTTTAATTATGTGCCATTAAATATTTTCAATATATACATAATATTTCAAAATTATCTGGGCATAAATCATCAAAATAACTGCTTCAATTTATATATATTGAGATTAAAATAAATAACCAAAACTTATTTATGATACTTTGATAAAATATGAATATATTAGTCATATTTATATATCTTGTTAAACTATTTCATTGAATAATATTGTCATGACTTATTTTAAACTAAATTGCGGCTAGATTTCAATAATTTTAATTAATTAATCTGAATCTAAATAACTTTATTAAACCGATATAACATTTATTGCCAACTTGGATTCTCATTTTTATTTCCATACCCGTCATTTTTATTGTCATAATATCTTGGCCGCAGTATACTTTATTTTACTGATGGAAATTTTAATTAGCTTTAATAATATATTATTTGGTTGATTGTTATAAAGATTTTATAATTGTATCAAAATTAGTACAATTATATTTATAACCAAGATAACTTTAGAAGTTAATTATTGTTATGCCATGTTAAAAGATGTTGGAATCTCTTATTGTTAAAAAAAATGTATAATATTATTTCTTACATCTTAATTTAAACTCAAATACACTTGTTTAACTATAATATAATTTTAGTATATCTTTAAACTTTATGTCTCGCGAATTAAGAAAAATTAATCAAATTTGTCAGTACCTATTATTTCTATAAACATTATGGGGATATGATATAATCAACTTTGAATGATATTTATATAAACAAAAATAATGTGATTTTTAAAAAGATTCATTTTATTCAAAAAAAGTATATAAACTGTAATTTTATATTTTTGGAATTATTTAACTTCAAATTTTTATAATAAAAGTATGAACAAATTTGAGATAGCCATTATTATATCTTTATTAACTCTAATTTCAATTATAAGCTTATTAATTATATTATTAATTAGCTTAATTATCTTATCCATTGACTTTTTTTATTACTAAATTGTCATTAATTATTACAACTTGTAAATTCTGTATAGTATATTATGATTCATTAATAAAAGTAAAGTATGTATGTATGCATGATGCCCTTTTTAAGTATCATTTAATTTTTCGTAAAATTCATGTTTATTTTTAATTGATTTTGTGTAGGAAATAATGAAAAGTTTGTAGGACTTTCTTAAATAATATAAAATAAATAGTATTTAAATCAATAGCGTTTATTCTATTTTTCGGTTATATTTTCCTAAACAAATATCATTATTTTTATATTCACTATAATTTGTAAGTATGAAGTTATATAAATTTACCATAGGTGTGCTTATATAATATTATTTGAGTTTTTCTCAATATTCCAATTTTTAACTTATGTTCTATAATTATTCCTAATTCGTGATGACGATATAATTATCTCTACCTAATTAAGTATTACAATTAAGTGTAAATAGTATATAATATTATTGAGTTTTAAATTTAATTCCTTTATTTGACACTTTTTCAAGTGTTACATAAGTTTTGAAATACTCTTTATTGTACTATACTGACAATCATGGTTGAGTAAAAAAGTCAGGCCAATTTTATAGTTTAGAGTTGAAAAACTATCTATAATTAAAAGTGTTGTTGTCTAAATAACTTAAACTTTATCTGTATGATGCATTGATTATATTTATTGTCACCATAAAAATGTATACAACTCATTTAATAGGTGTTTCCAATTGTATGAATTTAATGTTTAGTACCTACTTAATGTTCCTTGTTTTTTCCTTACCGGTTATTGTTGTTCATATTATATTGATTAAAATATCAGCTTTTTATTATTGAATATATTCTATAATATTATATAAGATAAGCATTGTACAAATACTAAAATTTTACCAATACTTCAAGTTGTAGTCAGTTTTTTATACTTCGGTACGGTAGTAGAAAATATTTATTTAAAAATGTTTTATGGTATATTGAGTATATATATTTATATTTTGAATGGATATTTAATGCTAGCTCAACTATTGGCCAGTTTTTCAACTATTTTCACAATAAACCATGTAATTTAAAAATAATAATACTGATATCGAATAATATTTTCTGAATCTCTCTTTGCCGTCCTAATTACTTTGGATACCTATTATCTAATTTTCTCTTGCATTTTGTTATTACAAATTAACACGTAAGATTTTAGTATTATTAAATTTTGCTTGTACCACTGTATAACTAATCTTAGTATTAAGTATATGTTAATTATATTCATATATATGTTAAACATCATGTTTTAACATTTATTTTTGCCTTCATTATGTAATATGTAGTATGCAAATTATATTATGTCATAAATATGTCCAATGGAAAAATCTATTTATAAATAATATTATACCTATCGTTAATAAATACTAAAATATTGTATGTATATAAGAGAGTATAATAAAATAAATTATGTATGTAAACTAAAATATATTAATATATTACTATTTATGTTATTATAACTTATATGTAATTGGTAATAAATAAAATATTTATATTTTAGTTATAGAATTATATAATTACCAATAGTATTAGTGTTTTTTTTTTGGAATTTCATAAATTGAAAACATTTTTGTCGTTGAATATCTGGAAATATCAATATGTGTTAACTGTTGATGATGAAAGTTTTTATAATATATTAAAAAATATTTTAACATGAAACTAACAATTATCAACTTATCAAACAAACCTTATTTTAATAATTGTAAAACGTTCCATCTTCTTTTCGAGAGTATCCGTGATTAGTTTGTGAAATATGGCTACCAACTAATCCCAGTTTAATACTGTTGATATCTTTTCGTTCACAGAGAAGACCACCCATTTTCAATGGATGATTTCTGAATAGTTTTTCTGCATTCTGGTCTGGTCGTAAGTTGTTTAATTGTTTCCTTTATAAACATAAAAACAAATAAGTTTCTATAAATATATCTACTATACACTGTCCCATAAGTATCCGCAAACACTTAAATATCTCCATATCGTTTTAATATTTTTAAAATATTTACTGTAAATGAATAATTGTCTATTATATGGCAAATAATATATTATTGGATGGATATAGTAAAGTAAACTTATTTGTGAAATATAAAACCATTTCATTTTGAATAGTGAATTAAAATTGTCCGATTTGAAGCTGTTTTTTGTTTTAACAAGAAATACATTAAAACAGGCTGAGGCGAGACTGCATACACACACACACACACACACACTACTTGCGCCACAAAAAAAAAAAAATCGTTGCCATCGTTGCAATTTAATAATGATGTGTTCGCAAGGGCCTTAATGTTTATGGTACAACGGGACATTTGAAACGTTTGAACGTTTGTTATTTGAAACGGGTGTGTGCGTGTCGTTGGTTTGCCATCTCTATTATGCGCATAAACATACACAATATTATATGTTAATATTAAATATATACGTGATATATCCGTATTTTATGGTTCTTACTTCAAACAGAGCACGAAGGTTTCTTTTTGCATGCACACGTCGTTGGTCCGGGGAAATGTCAGACCAGAGTGACTGTACACGGACAACAAGGCCATATCCAGACTGTCGTTGACTACGTCCACTTGTGGTATCCATTGCACAGATCGGTGTTCACTGGCTACCGTATGTTTCTTATGTAACTCTGCCCGGGGTCTTCTTAACTGCGCACACGACGTTGAATAACAAAATTAATAAGCGTAATATATATATATATATATATATAATATTTGTAAAAACACTAAAAACCTGATACATCTATACATTCTACACTTACATCTATAAAAATTGTATGTATTTTTACTTCTAAATACAGAAGAAACATTTGTAATGACATTCCAGGAATCGGTAAAAATTGATCATGATATTGATTGGTAAACGTGTACAGTTACGAACAAAATTATAGGTACCTATGTGTTGTATTATATTTATCATTTAATCGTGATTTGAATATAGCAAAATGCTAAAATGTAAAATAAAAGTAGTTTTGGATACTTTTATTAACATTAAAATACTATTTAGGTACTAATAATGATAATAATACTAATGTAATAACATTTGTATAGTCATATTTACCGATACAAACAAGTAGGCACCTTCCTACATAAAAACCTATAGGAGTTTTGCCAGGACTAAAACTTAATTATAAACATTGGTCGACAGTCGTCTGTAGTGGCGTATCCAGGAAGGGAGTTACAAGGGTCATGCCCCCCCCCTTATTGGCAGTATTTGTAATTCTTTTTATTTTGTCCGTATACTAAAATGGACTTGGTTATGTGCTAACTTAATGACTGACTAAAAATATAAATAAATTATTTGCATTAATAATATTATTAAATAATTGGTAGGTAGATTTTTTTATTTTTGGTAAAATTTTAGATAGGCAGTCCTAAAAAAAATCTAGATAATCCACTGACAGTCGTTATGATCGATTTCTATTGTATGTAAATCTTACTTCAGTGTAAGCTCGGAAGCTAATCTACGTATACCAATTTTCATTGCGACTTTCGTTTCATCAGTTATTAATCAAGACTCACGGAGTGTCCATTTATGAATGATTTTTCTCGTCGTTCTGTACGAGGGTGGTGCGCTCATTGTACCAACTTGGATCTACCGTTTTACTGACGACACTAACTTGCACATTTTCTCAAGATAACCCGCCTCGAGTTCCGTTGTTTAGATTTTTATTCTTAGATGATAGTGGGATAACGACTATTAATTTGGACTTATTTCATGGCAATTCAAACGAATTCGTCTAACTTGCTTACCTATAATTATTCATTAAGCCCAACATCTTGGAATTTAGTTTTAACAGGATATATATTATTTAGATTAATTCAATTGGATAATACGCATTTGGATTGCACTGAAGTATAATATATCACTATACTAATTCTAGTTTCATTTTATACTTGGAATATGCCCCCCCCCCTAACTGCCAGATTTTGTGCACCAATTTCGTATTGACAGAAAACCTTTAATTTTAAGTACAAATTTTTGAATCTCAGACAATTCAATTAGCTCATAATAATGTAAGTATACGATTTATTGTATATATCCTATATTGTGTAGAGTAAAATAAACAGGAAAACAATATGGTATATATGCGCATATATTTGAGATGGGTGACACAGTGGTGATTTATAGCCCCCTAGAACTTATTTTTCATATTATACAATAACGTATAGCCGTATAGGTAATAGATTATGTGTCTCTACAAATAAAATACGACCATCTTCAAAATTAGTGAAGTCATGATAAATTAACGTGGTACAAGGTTTTTTTTATAATAATACGTACCTACCTGCGTATTATTAGGTACCCATGTAGATATAGTGTGTTTCTCATTGTGGTAAATATTTCATTATTCATTTCACCGCCAATCTATTTTATACCTCGTGTAGTCATTATTTTCCAATTTTATGTTCTGTATATTGTTTGATGAACCACGAACGTCGATTTTAGACATTACCGGGTGGGAATGGGAAGTTTAAAGCTCGATTTTCACCCCACCCACAAACGATGCATTTACTGTTGTATAATTGTTTGTATGCACGCTAGTCATTTTATTTAATAACGCAATCAAAGATCACGATGGCGCCCTATCCCAGACGCTAGCTATTATGGCTGTTTTTATTTTTACTTTTGTGTAACAAATCCTGTAAGTCAATTATGGTTGTCAATGCAGAACAAAGTTTATTTTTTAAATAAATAATTTTAGAAAATCGTTATGAAGAAAAATAAAACTGAAATTTGTTCTTTGTTGTTCTATGGCATACAAGAAAAAATATTATTGCGACAGCTTTTAGTAAAAAAATAAACTATAAAGTACCCCCGTCACAAGCACTTTAAATAATTTAAAGGTATTATGAACTATATGTAGATCGACCAAAATCTACGAATAATCTACCAATACCAAACATGATTATGATCACAAGACGTATTACAAAGTAAAACAGAAAACATATAGGTATCATTAATTCCAATATCTACGTACATAAGTACACTGTATAAATGATAATAATTATATTAATAATTATTGAGTTATATCTAATTGGTTTATGTACTCGTAGCTGAATGCCGATTATGGAAATCGATACAATATTACCAGTATAAAATGTTATTTTAAGTAACTAAATTACATCATAGTCATAGTTCATCTTCATGCCTCAATACCTAAATCTATTTACAATTTGAAATTTCTTTTTGGGAAGCTCGTAAGCTAATATGAATATTAAATCATCATTCATCATCATAGCTCAATCACAAATGAATTAATGGTTATATTCATACATACAAGATACAATACACTATTTTTATCCATTAGACATCAATGTTTTATAATTTCATATAAATACATATGGCGTGTTTTTATTTTTTAATTATAATTAGTATTAAACTGAAAACAAATAAACCCCGTCATATGCAAAACAGTAGTCTATGTAAATCACGTATTTGTTTTTTTTTTAAATTCTGAACGGAGTGATGAAATGAATCTATTGATTATACAATGATGTGTGTTTTTTTTTTTTTTTTTTGTATCTGACGACACCTTTTTTGGCAGTAAAAAAGCTTCGATTTTCTCAAATAGCAACTTTTCTAATGGGAAAGTGAATGTAGATGGTACTTGAGCATGTCAAAAATCCAAATTTTTTAATAAATTGAATGCATCGAAAAAAAAACGATAAAAAAATTACAAAAAACGGGAAATTTTACGCAAAATCACGTTTTTATACCAAATACATTTTTTTTAAATGCTCTAACTCAAAAACGAAAAACCGCAATAATTTGAAATTTTCACTAAATCTTCATATTGGAATTCTCTATACATAGTTAAGTTTTCAAAGTATTTTGATATATTTTGACTTATTTGTAGACAATTTAAATTTTCGTTTTTTGTAAAACTTTTTTTTTTAAACATCTATAAAATTTAATTGGCTGACCGAAAACTCTTCAAAATTTAATACAAGGTTTATAATAAGTTAAAATTATCGAAACTAAAAAATTTCGGAGATTGTTTTTTTTTATAAGCTAAGCCCATAAAGCTCAAATTTGTATTAAATGTGTCAAAATCACGATAATTTGCAAGTTATTTTGTAGATAAAAATTCTTCAAATTTATTCTGTTCATACTTAAGGTTCAAAATGTTAACACTAGGTTATATACAGCTACTCTTCAAAAATCTTTAAAATAATTTTTACCGGACTTAGAGGAAAAAGTTTTATGACTATTTGAAATTTAAATTTTTACGAAATTGCACAAAATAACGATTTATTCTCAAATTATTATAAATATTTGTTTTAATTCAAAAAGTATAAGTCGCAGGAACTTGAAATTTTTACCAGATGTTAAGATTGACATTTCCTTTATGTTATATTTTTTTAAAAATATTATATTGATTTTTAAGCTACTTAAAGGCATTTAAAATATTCGAATTTTTTAGATTTTTTTTCTAATCGGTGATAAAAAAAATTTGACTTGTACAAAATACTTAAAAATTTAATAGAAGATTTCATACAAGTAGTGTTTGTTGTCTTTCAAAAATCATCAAAATCCATAGTCACAATTTTTTTTATAAGCGTTTGAACAGCGAATATTGACATAAAATTATATGTGAAATATAATATAATGCAGATAATATTTTAGACTGACAAATAATATCGGATTATGAAATTTGCTCTTACTCAAAAACCAAATAAGGCAAAGACTTGAAATTTTTACCAAATGTTTATATTGACGTTATCTATAGGTGGTTAAGTTTTCAAAGTATTTTGACATATTTTGACTTATTTATAGACAATTTAAATTTTCGACTCTTGTAAGTTTTTTTTTGAAGTATCTATAAAATTTATTTGGCTTTCCGAAAACTCTTAAAAGTTTAATACAATGTTTATTATAAGTTATACTTATCTTAACTGAAAAATATTGTAGATTGTTTTACTCAAATTTTTTTTTATAAGCCCATAAGTTCAAATTTGTATAAAATATGTCAAAATCACGATAATTTGCAAGTTATTTTGTAGATAAAAATTCATAAAATTTATTCTGTCTATACTTAAAGTTCAAAATTTTAACACTAGGTTATACATAAGCTACTCTTCGAAAATATATAAAAAAAATTTCTACCGGACTTAAAGGAAAAATTTTTTTGACTCTTTGAAATTTAAATTTTTACGAAATTGCATACTTTTGCATTATATTTCGATTTAAATATAAAATACTTTATTATTATATACCCATTTTAGACCAACATATTAACTCCGTTCAGAATCGTTATTCGTATACAATGATACCTATCATTGCATTCAAATTTAACAAATCCATTGTAATAATGACCTATTCTATAAACGAGGTGCATTCCGTCCCCAATTGTACAGCAGAACGAGGCCCATCCGGTTCTTTTTACTTATAATATTTAAATCTTTCATTTTTTCATTTGTTGCATGGTCGCATAGAGTTTTCATATTTTAAAGCTGCCTATGTGGGTATGTATACTTATGTATACTTATACGTGTACTTGTACTGGTACGAATTATTTGGTACCTATTAAAAAGAGTCAAGCAGTCTTACCGGTGTTATTTGTGTTTGATCAGATTCGTGTGCTAGAATATTTGAATTACACTGGAAGCACTTTACTACATCGTCTTCGGGTTATTTTCACTGAGTATTACACACGATTAATTAATTATGAAACACTTAGAGGTAGGTATCATTTATTCATATTACCCAGATATCGTATCCGGTCTAGAAATGTTTATTCATTTTTTTCCCTATCATTATCGTATTCGGTTTTCGAATTAATAGATAAAATTAAAAAAAAACCCGTATTTTACATCGTAATAATAATTATACGTACCGTCCGCTGTTCGTTTTCCATGTAGACAAAAACTCATATTACGACATTGTAATATATGAATACATATCTATAAAAAAATAAAAAAATGTATTTAGACCAAAATTTATATATAGTCGACTTGTGTATGTATAGGTAAGTACAGAAACTCAGTTTATCCTGAGCACCTAATCACCTGTACACGTCCTAACTACGATTACTAATAATGCGCATAAAAATATTATATTATTATTATTTTCGAGCGCGCGATGACATTAGCTGAGATCCGCGTCCGAGTAGAACGACGCGCACGTGCGTGTATACCGCCGCGGTCTCTCGGCACGACGTACACGAATCGTTTGTATGCAATATGTATAAATGTATGCATGCATATTATATCTGTGTAATAATGAAAACGCCAGAGCATTCCGACGGTCGTGGTGTAGGTAATCGCGTGTTTGTTGCCAAGGCGCCCGCGGCTACGTCATACGATAGGCAATGGTAATAATACGCTAGCTACGGGCCCTTTTACGAAAACCGACTGGGAAAATAGAAGCAGAAAAAAAAAACTAATACCATTACGTGCAAAATGTCGATTTGTTAATAGGCCGCGGTGCTGTCGTCGCGGCGTAGTTTGGCGGAATAGGTTTGGTTTTTGTACATGCGATATTTACATGTATATTAATACCTAATATTATTATATGTTACAAACCGTAACATGTAAAATGTAATATTATCATAATAGTATAATATTTACGTAATGGTTGTACGCGCAACATATCACGTGGAAAATGTGTACGTGGTGCGGTCGACCGGAGGGTTTGGGAGCCAGTAAGGGAGAAAAACGTCAATGGGAACAAAGACGATTCCGGATCGCGTGAAACCACACGTAGGTATCGTCGTAACTTATTGTTACGTCATATTGTCATAATGCTTTGAATCAAATGAGACTCTTCCATCGCAGATCAAACTTAGTAATTGCTTTGCACGAACTATTAATTATTACCTATTACATCTCGGCATTCCTACATACAGTCACGGGTTTTTTATTTTATAAATATCCAGTACCATGGTATTCAAAAAGGATAACGTAATTCACGTGTACACGCATATTAGTATACAATTATTCTTGCGTCATTGTTATCAATTATTATTATTTTTTTTTTCCTTTTCTTTTTTCAACTTATGAAAAATAATGAGTTTTCCGATTACTGGAGCGTCATTATAGTGATTAACCGTGTGCAGGATCGGTAGAAAAATGGAGCGCATACATTATAATATTTTATGTTTCTTTTATTATAATACTTTGTATTCAGTGCACAAATCATTTGATTTCCTAATAGTTGGATTATTATTATATTATGATTATTATTACAGTCCGAATCAAATTATAGCCCAACACGAATAGTTTTTCTGAAAAGTTTTGTAAACAATAATGACAATGCAGAAGCCAATTAAGAATATAGGTCGGAGGTACCAAATTACTATAACTCGTAGGTACACTACTATTTTAATTGCTGTTTTATTAACAGATGTTTTGATGGGATTTTATTTAAAATGCGTTTAGGTTGGTCATGTTTTAGGTAATTCACAATTACTTAAGCACCTACGCATTTCATTTAGAATAAAATTGGAAACTTGATAATTTTATTTTCAAACATAAACCACGGATAAAGATAAGATTTATAAAATCTCTACGGCCACATTGTAATTTATAGTTTATAAAATACAAAAACGTGTTCTTAAACTAAATTTATAATTACGTAATCTATTCATATTTTAATACATATTAGTTCACGCATTTGCATTTTTGTAAATTGTTTATTATTCTATTTCTTCATAGCTTAAATTAAAATTATAAGTATTAATTATATTGTATTTATTGTGTACAAATACGGTGAAATTCGGACATTTGGTTAAATATAAATATGCTGAGTGGTATAAGTATAGTGTACTTTCCGATATTACAAGTAATGCAAGTATACAGAAATATATAGAAATAATACCCTTGGTATCAGAAAGGCAGATTTTTGCACAGAGTAGACAGGTTCCTGGTGAAAAAGTAAACCATTAATAAATACGAAGGGGATACGGTTATACTACTTATACTCATAGGCGCAATTTGGAAGAGACTTGAAGGGGCATAGTTGAAGTAAATCTTTTATTCATTATCTAATATTCGTTTTTGAAAATAATATTTTCTAATGTTTAAACAACGATTCGTTTGTGTGTTTTCCATAGTAGGTATCAAATACACCCAAAAAACATAGAACATAATAATATAGGTTAATAATATTGACAATATTGTAATAGTATATTACAAGTTTACAATTTTGAATCGATGGTTACGATTATAATACATATAATATAAGGACCTAAATTATGTTAATTTGTTATTTATCTCAATAAATTTATAACAATATATTAAATGTAGTGGGTGAGAAAAAAAATTATAAATACAATATATTATATTATATTATATTATACAAACTATATTATATTTTAATGGTATTTGAACAGGAGGTGTGAAGGGCAGAGACCCCCCCCTCGCCTGTTTCATTTAAATATGTAAAGCCCTCCAAGATAAAATCTGAAATTGCGCCTATGCTTATACTTATATTATAGATGCATTTATTATTATTACTATGGACAATGGGCATAATACGATGTGTAGGTATACAGTTGAGACGTATCTGGTACAGATACTTAGGTACGAATACTATATATATACTTAATGTTTAACTTTCATTGTGTTCTTTTGAAAGGTATGAATATCCGAATAATAAAAATTATAAGTTTTAACTTGTATACATAGATGTACAAAATTCCTTGGGTTGACTGTTATGATATCATTTCTCAAACTGATGTTATTCCTGCGTAATAAAATGTCTATACGTATAATATTATGGTTTATTCTCATAGACACGAATATATGCGTGAACTATTTCGACACAACGCGCACGGTCAACCACGCGTATTATATATTATTATGTTGTGCCCGTTTTTAGGAGTCAACAGTGATAGCAGGTCTCGAGCCCTTCACTTAAAAAAATGAAAACCCAATAGCTAGGTTATAATAATTCCATTGAGTAAGACAGTTGACCGCCGAATGTTAACGGCCAGCTTTTCAACAATGCACATTCAATTATTGTTATAATACACGCAGATACTCGCGTTATGTACTTTTATTAACTGTAAGACGCTGCTGTGCTAAAGCGGTTATTCGTGAGAAATTGTATTATTCATATTGTTAAGTTGGTCTTGCGATGTTGAATTTTTTTTTTTCCTCTAGGACTTATTGTCGTACATAACACGAGTAAAATGTACTCACCTAAATATACAGCGTTAATATTTAATTGAATAATAGGTACGTGATGTCCATCCGTGCAAAGTGTGCCTGTAATTCAATGATAGTCTATACTTGTATTATTCTACAGTTGTAACACACGCAGCACGTTTGTAATTTTTGGAAAAATATTATGCTAGTTCTTCCAATAATCATAATATTACATTTCGATTTGTTCGTCATTATATGTGTTAGATGTTATGTAAAGGAAATATAACAATTCAAACATATTATAATCGATTGAGAATATTAATATTATCACATAACAAAATGATACGTTTCTTTTAGAGAGATGTTTTATTTTTTTATTTTTTTCTCCTAATTAAGTCTTTATACTGTTTAATTTTTACACTATCGAATCAGATTTTTTTTCCTAATGATATTAAGTTCTCTTCAAGTTCTTTTTAGTTGCATTTTGTTGATATCAAGCATCCATTATGTTGGCAAATAAATGATAATATGATTGATTTAAGTAGATATATATATATATATATATATGTTTCATAAGTATTTCATGCGTTCTGTGAAATAATTGCCTTGTCACTTATATTTCGGGTTGGCTGTGGGCCGTAATAGGGAGTTAGTATAGTTTCATAATTCTATAGTTAGTAGTTGTAGGTACCTATTTTGTACGTAATTATCTATGTTCGCTCTCGATTAAAGTGTATACAGATATATATATATGTATAGTAATTGTTTTCAATACGTATTCCGTTTTTGGGATTTACATTGATTTTTTGTGTGGATTACAACCACTAATTGTTGGATTCTTGCGGATCTTGACGAATAATCAAACTGGATTTTTCCTTCGATGCGTGGTTAATATAAAATGTAATTATTTAGCTTACTTGGTTTCAGATGTATTGATTTTAAATAAAAGCCATTTCTTTTGCTCAACTACACTTCAAAACTAATTTTTTCCAAGTGACTTTTTAAATAGCAATTTTAGGTAATGAAATTAATTGGTAGAATTTATTGTACAAAGTATACCTACAGCAATGTAGTTTCTCTTTCCAATCGATCGTGAAGAATTTTATATGGAATGCCAATCATTATTATGTCGTTAGCTATTCACATTTGTTAGTATCACAATAATTATTTACAAAAAAACATAAACCAAGGATTTGTACCTCAATAGTTCATTGTGTTGTAAGAATATTAATAGGGCATCTAATAAAATCCAGCGTGTGTTTAAACTCAAGTTTGATTTAATATTAAACTAATTTTATACACTATTTCATGCACCTTTATTATATACCACTGTTTCAACACATGTTACTTTAGGGGAAATGTTTGTCTTAAATAGACATAAGACATTTGGTGTGTAATTTAACTTTTGGTATGAGGTATAACTATGTATTAACTTGTACGGTCAAAACGTACTTTAAACTTGAATTTATTGGATATCTTAAAGAAATTATTTTCAATCATTTTTCATAACACCATATTTCGTAAGCATAATATATTCTTATCAATATGTATAGAGGGGTTTTAACGGTTAATTTATAGAGCCTCAAAGATGTGTTAACTCAGGGTTGGAATTTATCGATGAAGAAATAATATAAGTAGTCATCAGAAAATGTCCATCCTAAATTCTATTCGACTCAATTAAAAGGACTTAGTCAGATTATTCCACCGTGAAAGCAAGCAGTAGCCATGGCATGACATCAGGCCATGGACAAACTAAATGATAATTGTTTTTTTATTAGTTTGGAGTTTCATGCGAAAAAATTAGCCATTTCATGTTACATTTTTTTTATGCCTCAATATGTTTATATTACTATTTTAACTTTTTTATTTTGGTTATGTGTAAGTTCTATTTAGAAACATCCAAATAATTTATTATTACAATTTACCACCCATATGGCATATTTAATAAAATAAATTTATTTTCAGTAAACTATGAGAATAAATAATAAATAATATTGTTTAATGCATTTTATAGTATCAGTATCAGAATCAACTATTATACGGGCTGTTGACTATAGACGACGTTTAGGTATATCTGTTGGATAAAGTTGACAAAAGGTATGTTGAATTAAAAATTCTCTGAGATGGTAACACACTACGACAAGAGTTTTAATTTTTACACACGCCTCTACAGAAAATGTTATTATTTGAGTCTACACCATTTAAAATTATTATTTTTTCTTGTCAAAAAATACCAAAAAAATGCTTGACATCCCTAGCGAAATATATAAAAATTTGTGAAGCTTCAAGCATATTAAAACTGTAAATGAAGACGTTTAGACGTTTAGAAGCTGAAACAGCAATAATTATAAGGAGTTCTATATAGGCAATTTCTGTTTTTATTTCTATAAGCGATTTTGCTTTAGTAAATATAGTCTTAACAATATTGTACGATTAAATTTATATTAACTGTATTACATTCAACAAAATTGTTTACCTAATTATAGAAAATTTTAGAATTCTATGCATTTTATAAATATTAGATATTTTTTCGATAATGATTTTATCATATATTACAATATAGTAAATAATGTACAACTTTTAGCAATTAGTAACTATAACAGCGGAGCAATGACTAGTTTATTAAAATACTAAATACAATACCTATTACAAAACAAAGTATTCACAGTTAAAACGTTGCATTTTAAGAAATATAAAGTTTAATTTTATACACTTGAATGAGTTAGAGTACCAAAAAGCACTGTTAAATATAAGCAAGTGCTTCCAAAGTTCAGTTCATATCACAAATAACGCCAATTTATTATAATTAACCATACTGTTTTTTTTTTTTTTTTGTATTAGTTCTCGTGAAGTATATTTCAAAAAGAATAGTGAGTTATGAGAACCTAGGATATGTGCTATTGTTATGTGTATTATTTGTGGTATAAGTTGAATCATGTTATAATTAGTTATTAAAAGCAATTAATTTATTATCATTAACATAAAAACATGTAAAAACTTTATGTTTACAAAGTTTACTATGTACATAATTGATAGCTAAAATGAAAGGAAGATTCCAAATAATAATCACAGTTAATATTTCAATAATTAAAACAATTCTGATCATCGCGTATAATAATTAGTTTTAAATTAGCAATACTAATAATAATTAAAATAATATACCCGACCCTGTAGATTATAATCGATCCTAGTGCGAAATACGAAATTCATGTCTTCCCACACGAATTTCATAGCACCAACGACTGTTGTTTTCAACTGTCCTTACCGAACATATATAATATCTATTAATTAAAACGTGATTTGGATTGATCCAACCAAATTAATTGATATTATTCTTACATTTTCCTGTTAAGATATTTGAAGGAATAAATTATTTTTAGACCATGGCCTATCTGTAGAAATAAGTCCTTGACGCCGCTGGATTTCCGAGCGTTTTATAATAGTAAACGTGTACGCATAGGACTTGTAACCGCATTTTTCAAACGAAACAATAATTTGTATAACGCAGTTATTCTGATAATAAACATTATGAAAGTTAATTTTTCTACAATGCAAGTAATCCATTATAAAGCCCTTTCACTTTTTCTTTTATAAAATACGTTTATGCGGTGTTATAACAAAACGGAAGGTCGGCGAACGTAATTGGCCATGACTAACGAGGTCCTAGAGTTTTGACTTCCTACAGTTCAATTTTATTTAACGACTTCGCAGGAACCATGTGAGTGCCTATCCACAAAAACCTACCTACACGTAATGCAATATATTGTGGCGTCGGATTCGGGTTGAACTATATTAAATATAGTGATACGCATATTACTAACGAATAAAAACAATGGTTCACAATGATTGAATGTCCAATATGTACACGATAAAATATTACTGTGATTGTGTAGGTGACGTCGATTAATCAACTGCAGACATTTAACCGATGTATAATACGAGATAAGTAGGTTAAAAATCGTTTTGTTACTATGCTAATATGTTATTACTATTATTGTTGATATGATCAACCGACATGCCGCCGACTGGTTATAATAATAATTATTATTGTATATACAGTCTTAGATAAGCAAGCACACTATACGCACAATATTGCAAGTACAGTACCTATAATGCCTATAGGCTATAGCTATCAATGCTATCATTCATCAGACATCATCAGTTTTATAGGAGCGTGTGCGCGGTGTGCGTGTCCGAGTATAGGTACCTATACAATGATATTATGCCCAAGGTGTTAGAAGTTGTAAAATATATACCTATGGGTATTCTTCATTTCCGGGACCTTGACCGATGCACGGCTATAGGGTTACAAGACTTCGTTGAATGATTTAATTCCCTCGTCACTTAAACTAGTTAAACTTCAACAGTTAAACGTCATGAACACAAAAATACTAAACGCGAAACTATATGCGTAAAACATGACGTAAATAATATCTATAATTGTAATTTGTATTATTATTAAGACTACTGCGATTACGTCTTTTCATCTGCCTTCATAAACATTAAACGGTATGAATTAATATTTTGTTTGCGAAATGTTCTGTATGTTATCTTTTAAAGGAGTTTGTCTCCTCTTCCAACAACAACTTTCGATAAAACGACTATTTTTACATTTGATACTTATTTATTCATTTCTTTACCAAGAATTTTATATATTGGATCCCACTGATCAAGGCTCACAAAAAATAATATGTGATACATAAAATACTATATAAATTATAATGAACATTATTGTAATAATATTATTAAGATTGTATTATAAGTACTTACTATATTAATTATCGTAATAAATTATAGTAAATATTAGTCAAACTATATAAAAAACAACTTCTAAGTATAATAGGTAAAAAGTTTTAAATTTAAACTGTTATTTTATGATAGATTTTAGGCTGGTGCAAATTACTTTGGTGACCTATTATAGTATTAAATATATGTCTTTCTGACAAATCTGACTTCAAGTCAATTGAGCAATAAATTGTATATAACAAATTTTAATGGTGACGGTTTTACGAAAGTCAAATTCCATATTTCCATTTATATATAAACGAAAATATATAACACATTAACATGAAATGTTCTCTTAATGCTTTATTCATTATTTTACAGACTATCTATAAATCGCACTTATTTATTTATACTTGTGTTTCAATAATGTACACTGACATTACTACTTAATAGTCACATATTTTTTTTATATGCAACGTATAAATATACGTAATTATTCATAATTATACGTACTACATTGTTATTGTGATATTATATAAAAAACTTCCCATATTTTAATCCTATAAATATAATTTAGATACCTGGGTAGTAAGTACTAGATAAGTATATTATAGTATAAGTCAATTATAACAATAATATGCAGAACTACGGTCTGGGCCAACTGGGCCTTGGCTCAAGCTAATTCCGTATTTATGTTTACAATAGAGGTTATATTATACTAAATGGATATTTGGAATAATATTATTTGAAAATAAGGAAAATAGTTTATGATAAATACCGTCATTTATTTCATAACACAACCGTGATCGTTATTATTTAGTCGATTATAAAAATTCTTTTGATTTATTAAGATTTATTAATTATATTACATTAAAAATGGTATATTTTGTTTGAATTTTAGTAATCGTAGGTATACGAAAATGATTATTAATGATTTACAGAATGCTATAAAAATAAAACAGCGAAAGAGAGATAATATTGTTGAATTAAAGACTTTAAATAACAACGAATGATAAAGCCGTAGGTATTCTTAATTCTTATTACAACTTATAACTATATTGAAGTATAAAATAAATTTATAACTTATAAGACAATACCTACCTACCTTTAATTTTTAAATAAAAAATTGCTAAATGCTACTACTGGGTGGCTCCTTACTCACGTAACCTCTACTGTTTTGTTACTCCATTCTCACATAAACTTATTATGCTAATTGTATAGATTGTATATTTCTTGTAATAATAAAAAAAAAAATTATACCATATACAAATACAAGTACATAAATTAGTTGAAATTTCTGGATATTCAAGTTTATATCCAAATATATGTTTTATTCTAAATCAAGTTTAAGACTCAAGTCGTTTACTCCAATATAAATATTTTGATATGATTTTTCATACTAGAAATTTTAAATTGAGACGAGTAACAAAAGATTAAGTACATTTTATTAATAGCTTAATCCGTTAATCGAACAATCCATGACTAAATACGAATCAAACATCACAACTAAATTATTGTTATGTTTAAAAGTATGAAATGATTACCTATAATTGTTAGTTTTTGAAATTATTATATGTAGATATATAATAGAAGCCACTTATAAGACTCACATTGAAACCATGACCAACACAAAGTGTCTTGTAATCAAATTAATCTTATAAGCGAAATAGATAAAAACAATCAACATTTCATTAAGTACATACCTACATGATATAATATTTATTATGCTACTTTTATAATTAAATATTAGATATTATTATATATTATTAAATAAGTTGCCTAGATTTTTAACTTTTATTTTATTATTCGTATAGTTTACAAATGAAATCAGTTTTAATATTTTGATTAATAATCATTACTATTACATAATACAATTTTATTTTGTTTTAAATTATTCCGGAAATATATTGCTCATATACTTGTACTGTACCTGTATCAAAATTCAAAAATAGTACCACAGTGATGAACAAGTCTCCCCATCACGTCTAGACTTCTAGAGCCTCTTTTTTTTATGTTTTTTTTTTTTTTATATGTTTAGGTTCAACTATGACGTCAACCTTCTCCATGTCACTTTTGTCATTCTCTCCTTCATTGTTTCCGGTAAAATTAATTGTACATTTATAGTTAATGGCATGATTAGTAACGAGGCAGTAATAGCCAAGATAAAAGTTTATTTTCTACATGGTTTTTGTTATGAAATTTGAGTTTTATAATCGAATTTTTTTTAATATATTTGAATACGTCTGGACCATTCCAGGCGATTTTGAGTCTAATAGGCGATTGGACTTTATATCCGTGAGTCTTATAAACGGCGTCTACTGTATTATGCAATCGTGTTGAATGACGTGTTTTGTGTGTCAATCGTGTAGGTAATAGGTAGTAGCCACTTGTAGATACTGAACGCATTACACGTTACTTTTATAGTAAATCTTTAATTAATACGAAATCTTTAACTGAAATCATGTACAACTTGTTTTTAATTACATATTTACACACCTATTTATGATAGAAAAACAAATTTGAAAACTCGACACTAAACTTGAAGACAGCATTAATATGAACACAATTATTTACATTGATAATTGATATAAATCTAATGTAAACCGACAATGGAGGAAATTCGTGTAAACTTTTTTAAAGAAAATTTACGAGATGAAATTATTTGAGTGAGACCAGAAATATATAATGAATTCTGCTATACTTTATTTGTTCTAACGTATGAATAATATTAAAATATTAATTGTTCATCTTTCGTCATGTGACTCATTCGCACTTATTATAACGTAGGTATAACACGTCAATACGTGCGTATATTATTAATAGGTAATTAGTAATTACTACTGAAGATAAATATAGGTAACGTCGTTACCGTAACGATATAGGGTAACGTCAAAATATATGTAAATTTATATTGGTTTTAGAAATCATTGTTGTTATATAAAAACTTATAATGCATTTTTTAATCACCTTTTATACCAACGTTTTGAATAATCATTGACATTATACATTTTAATTAAAATTGTAAATGATTAAGTTTCCTAAAAAAAAAAATTATAATAATAGGTAAAATAATGAAAATAGGTTTTGGATTTGGTAATTTGATAGATTAAGATATTATTTAGGTCAACAAATTTCACAATCACTACAAATTTCTATGATGAATCTATAAATATTTATATTCAAATGTAGTTATGTAGATCACCTTGCACCGATATAAAACAGGTATATACATGTGTATAATATTTGGGTACTGATTCAGTATAGTGGTATGGAAGGTAATCGTGTGATTTTGTTACAATAGTTTATAGCAAAAGTTAATTTTAAAGAAATAACTCGCCATCAATAAAAAAAAATATTAAACATAAATATTTGACTTCTTATTATTATACATTTCAAGATTATACAATTGATAATGAGTGTCGGTTATGACATCCCCGCATGCATTTATGAAAGTTTATGGTCTATATCTTATAATATTCGAAAATAGTCGTTTCAACTGAATAATAATTATAATTTATTAATTTATACATTAATGAACGGCAGTTTACCGGTAGTCCTTAATAGTTGTGTTTGTTTGGTCCATGTATAATATTGTACATAAGTATATGTAGTTACCTACGTCTACGTCTCAACATAAATTTGCATACGTTTATTTTATTTGTGAATTCATAGTACGCGTACTCGTAATATAATTCCGTGTGGTGTTATGTGGTGCAATGTACCTAGCCCAAAGTAAAAAAACCATATTGGATGGAAAAAATGCACCGTTCAAAAAATAATTACCAACCAAATGAACACGTATTAATCAAAATAAAGTACGTTCGAAAAAATATATGTTCGACGAATAAATTGTTTGTATTTATTGCAATGTATTCATAGTAGGTACGTCAATTGTATATAATATCGTATCACACGCAAATACGCAATAGTATATTATATTACAGTATGTTATGAAATTTAAACTGATGTAAAAGTTTATTTTCGTGTAATAATATGTTTGAAGAAAATCACAACTTCTGCGTTATGACATATTGCCATTTGTGTAGATTTCACATGATAATAAATGTATTTTGTTTTATTTTGCGTACGATAACGTCAGTAACATAAATCTGTTTAAAAATTTAATAATCTAGATTGAATACTCAACACTCATGATCAGAGATTACAATGTTATATTTTACGAACGCGTTATGCGGGTACCTTCAGTTATATATTATTATGACCTTCAGCTTTCTGATAAGTTTATGGTTTTCTTGATAACATTACCCTATTTACGTACAAGAGAAATTATTTATATAATATGATATGCCCATAGTAATAATATATAATATAGATTATAGATATAGCCATAGAACTAATAATAATATATCACGAATATTATAATATTAAAATCAGCTGTATAGGTGTATGTTGTACTTCTACATTGTTGTAATAGTAAAATAGTGATTTATCATGTAACCCGATTAATATAAATGTATAGTATAGGCAGTATAGATATACACAAATGATCTATTAGGTGTATATTTACATAGTATAGTATAGTTATAGTATAGTTGTAAGTTGTAATTTAGATTAGTTCAAGAATTATTATTTCCATAATAGCTTATTTTTGTACCAAGACGATTATGAAATTATATAGCATAAAATACCTATACCATTCTACATAATAATTTGTATGATGTTTGCCTGTTTGCAACAGAAAGATAATATATTTTTTAATAAATAATTGATACTTGCTCCCTAATAGAATGTTATAATAAATGTATGCATATTAACTATCATATTTTTCGCTTGTCACTTCTATACTTAAGAAATACTATTTTCAAGTCAAATTTGAATTTCTGAAAATAATTACTATAATATTAGAGACTTGAAATTAATTTTTTATGCACCTGGTGAGGTGTAACTTTTAAATATTTCATGACATTATGAATTAAATTAAAATATTTTAGTAGCTTTGAATGTTATTATTTTTATTCAGTTCAAATTTGCATTTCTTAATATGGAGGTCGATGATTGAATGCAAGCTAATTTGTTCATTAATTTGACTTAAAATTCAAACCATTAATTATATATAAAAATGTGTTGAACATCTTTTTAATCAATGTTTGAACTAAGGTGATATTACTAATTTTTTTCATGAATAAACTTAATAACGAAATAATCAATTATAATATACCTGTGTATAATTATATATATATATATATAATTTTGATATGACTCGATTAAATCGAAAATTAATTTATAAACATTTAAACTTATAACAATTTTATATTTTTAGTTATGAATTATTAGTCAATTATTTTTTGATTTATGTTATTTAAATTTCAACTTTTCAACATCAGGAATGAATAATAAACTTAAACTTAATTAGTAATTATCGTTATCCAGTATAATATTATAGTTATTATATGGTACTTATATCGAAAAATATTACAATTTTAAAGTATACTGCAACGGAACTGAAAGTTATAACTTATAAGACACATAATTCTTAAGTATAAAATATTTTGAATATTTTTTGTGAGTATTATAACAGACGAGTGTTTAGACTATAAGTAATACAATTATAGTTATTAGTTGGTAATAAAATCAGGAAATTGAGACAAAGTTAAAAATGAATGATTGTATTTTTTATTTTGATTATTGAAATTGGACAAACATGTTAACATATTATGTCAAAGCATTTAAAAAACAAGTATTTTGGACTAAATAGATTGGTCATAATTGAACAATAATTGGCAAAACTTATAAGAAAGTATACCAAGTAAATATAAATTAATATGTAAATTAATAAACAAACATAAATTAAAAAAAAAACTGGATGGGCCTCGCTTTGCTGTACAGTTGGGGGTGGAGTGTACCTCGTTTATAGGATAGGTCATTATTACAATGGATTTGTTAAATTTGAATGCAATGATAGATATCATTGTATACGAATAACGATTC